>APFE030284135.1:0-10127 GCA_000404065.3 Pinus taeda
AAACCATCCTTATACCCAATAAAGATGCACTTTTCAGATTTACAATCCAACTTGGTTCGTTTCTCCTTTGGAACATGTACACATGCATCACATCCAAATACCCTCAGATGTGAAAGAGAGGGTTTCTTACCAGTCCATACTTCTTGTGGAGTCTTATCCTCCAACGCTGATGAGGGTGACCTGTTGACCAAGTAACATGCAGTATCCACCGCCTCTGCCCAGAATTCCTGTCTTAACCCGGCACCACTAAGCATGCTTCTTGCCCTTTCCATCAACGTCTTGTTCATTCTTTCTGCGACTCCATTTTGCTGAGGTGTATATGGAGTAGTCTTCTGCCGTGCTATACCACACTTCTTACAAAATTCTTCAAATTCCTTGCTGCAGAATTCTCCAACATTATCTGTCCTCAGTACCTTTATCTTCTTCTCTGTCTGATTTTCCACCAGAGCCTTAAATTCTTTAAACCTGTCAAAGACTTCAGATTTCTTCTTAAGGAAATATATCCATGTATTCCTTGAGAAGTCATCTATAAATGATACATAGTACACAGACTTACTCAGTGATGGAACTTTCACAGGTCCAAACACATCACTGTGCACAAGCTCTAATATTTGTTTCGTCCTCTTACCACCAGAGGGGAAACTCACCCGATTCTGCTTCCCATATACACAATTTTCACAGAAATCAAAATCCAGAGAGCTATTACTCATACCTTCTACCATACCTTTACCATGAAGTATTCGAAGGCCCTTCTCTCCAATATGTCCAAGCCTTTGATGCCACAACATGGTCTTCTCTCCAGAGACCACTAGATTTTCTGCTCCATTTTATGGAACCATAGAACTATTGCACCCGTCAACAACAGTGCTACCTTGCAGCTTGTACAGAGTTCTAATCCGAACTCCCTGCATCAATACCAGTGCTCCTCGAACCATCTTGCAGGTACCCTTCTCGAACACTGTCTTTACACCTGCATCATCCAACTTGCTTATAGAAATCAGATTTCTGGCCAACGCAGGAATATGCAGAACACTCGGAAGGGTTCTAACGAAACCTTGCAACTTCAACTTTACTTTTCCGCGACCAATGATTCTAGCCTTCCTATCATCTCCTAAGAAGATATCACCACCATCGTATTTCTCATACTCGCAGAAACACTCTCTATGGGGAGTGAAGTGAAAGGATGCACCTGAGTCAATCAACCATGCCTCATGATCTACATGTGTACTTGAAGAAGCCAAGTACACATCCCCACCTTCATCTGAGGTGGTTTTCACCTCTGCAGAAGGAGCATCGTCAGATCCCTTTCATTTATCAGGGGCTTTAGATTTACACTCCCTTCTGAAGTGCCCTTCCTTTCCGCATTTCCAGCACACCACCTTTGTAGGTTTTCCTGGAGATTTAGATCTCCCACTTGATGGATTATTTTTGTTTCTGTTCTGGGACTGTCCTCGTACAGACAAGGCATCGCCATTCTGGTTGTCCATATTTTTCCGTCTCATCTCCTCTGTTAGCAAGGCTGAGACTATTTCATCAAACTGCAAAGCAGTTGCATTGCTACCTATTGCAATAACCAGACTATCCCACGAGTCTAGTAGAGAACAGAACAAACTGATGCACTTATCTTCATTTGAAATTTTAATATCAACAGATAATAACTGACTTACCACAGTATTAAATGCATTCAGATGCTCTGTCACTGAGTCTCCATCTTTCATCCTCAGGTTATACAACTTTTTCCGCAAGAACAGTTTATTCACCACCAGAGACTTAGATTGGTACAAAGTCCCTAACTTGTCCATAAAGCCTTCGCCGTAGCTTCCCCTGATACATTCAACAATACTGAATCTGAGACACACAATCGTATTGTGCTCTTTGCCTTCCGATCCAACTTCTTCCATTCTTCATCGGTCACTCCCGTTGGTTTAGTACCCAAATCTACCGCGATCCACTAATCTTTATCCACCAACAGATCCTCCATCTTGAGTTTCCACAACTCAAAACTCTGACCATTGAACTTCTCAATCTCTATCTTTCCGCTGCTCGCCATCTTCTTTCACCACCAGAATCGATCTCACATATCTCCCACTGAACAGGGTCTACCACAGGCCCGAGCGAAAGCCCTCAGCAACAAAGGCATTCCCTTGAAGCCAAAACAACTCTGATACCAAATGTAGTTTTTAACCCCATACAAAAATTACTTTCATACGAATTCTAAATCACAGGAAAAAATAAAAATGCGACAACATAACACATAAAACACATATACACAGAGATTTCCCATTGGATCCCAAAACCGGGACTACCAGCTTGATTTTTCATTATGTTCCTTTCAATGTTACAATACATATTTGTACATGCCGAAGCATCCAATACCATGGACCGAAAACCATCGCGTCCAAAAAACATGTGCGAAAATCATGCACAAAACCATAGGTGGGTCCGCCCAACCTAACATAGAGTCCAAAACCAAAATTTTCCGAACCCCATAAAGTGGGGTTACGGGTACCCCTCAAACCCCCTGTTAACTATGTGGAAAGAATATAACACAACCCAACACCATGGAGATCAACCCCTACAAAAGTCTGGAAACCCTAGTTGTTTGCCCACTGCGTATCCACGATTTCAGCACGCCACCGAATTCATTTCTCCATTTTTTAGATACAATTGTTTGGAGTCAATCAACTCTACTATTAGTGATTATTTTAATTTATGTGTTATTTCAAAAATTAATTTTGATTTGTATTATTTTTTCTTTATAAAATGTGTTTGTAAGATATTTATGATTGGTTATTTATTATTTTATTTTAATGTCATTTTGATAAATAAATTAAAAAAAAAAAACTAAATGCACATTTTGCTATTTAATAAATAAAAATTAGAAATTTAAAAAAAAAAAAAAAAAAAAACATTTAATAAAAACCCTTATCAATATAATAATTACTTATTTTGGTAGTTTTTGATTGTTGAAAAGCAAAGGGATTTTCCGTGAGCGTGATTAGTAGTCTTGTTTTTGAAGTTCTTTGAAAAAGAAAAAAAGTTTTCCTTTCAATTGTATGTTAAGCGAAAGATTAATAAACACCTTTGGCAAGAGATTTATCAATTAATGGTGGTGGAGGAGAAGATGGGATGAGGGTTTGGTCGCAAGAAGGATCGTCTGAGCCATGGCCGACTAGGCCAAGGGCCTAGACCCTTGCAAGCATGGGTACATAGAATGATGATGGAGACTCTGATGTACAAGGCAAGTGGCAGACAAAACTTTTTGACAAAGACAGCTGGGGGAACTTGCAAAGGAGTTTTTGGAAATAAGGGCTTATCCCTGTGAAAGAGATGAGAGCTAATGCGCTGGCACCATATCCGGAAGACTCGAGTTGCTACATTGTTTTGCGTTAGAAGGATCAAGCCGTTTGTAGTTTTTTAGGTTTTGCCTGCAGGGAATATTAACCATGGTTAATCCAAGAGAAGCTATTGACCTGGATCCAGCACCGGAGGACATCTTATTGATGTGGGGAAAAGATCTAACTCCTCATAATATTGAATGGTATTTTAGGTCCGCAGGGAGTCAAGGGTATGAGAAACTCCCACCGGGAGAGATATGGGTTAACAACTTTTCTAAGGGCTCACTGGAAGGGCATCTAGATCTGGCTGGACTGCACAATCTCGACGCAAAGGGTTTTCAGGAGGCGTGCTTTCAGAAGGAGAGATTTCATCAAGTAGGAACCCCTCTCTCGCTACAAGGAAGTAAAGGAAAGACCTCTACATTGGGTTTCCTCTTATCAGGAGGCCTTGAAGATATTGTAAACTTTGGCTCGATTTGAGGGTTTCGGAATAGTGTTGAGACAGAAAGGGCGCCCACAGTTGTCAGAACCGTCTTTCCCAAAAGTCTGGTAAGCCCTAGCCGGACTATAGGACCGATGGATACTGGAGTAGGAGGGATATTGGAATCGAGAACAAACCACAGTGGATCAGGTTCTGGGAGGTAGGATGTGGTTATTGATACCACAGAAGGGCTAGACAAAGGTTCAGGCAACAAATCAACTCCAGATACCATCGCTCAGAGGAACCCTATATCGGAAAAATAAGCGCAGGAGCAGCAATAGGGGATAAAGAAGAATGTCGCGAGCACTCAAACTAGGGAGGAGGGTTTTGAGATAAAGAAGACAGGGGAAAAAAGGAAAAAACAGAAACCCATTAAGAAGAAGGATTTCAAAGCTAACTTAGTGCTGGGAATGGATGTGCAGGTGGAAGAAGCCTTAGAAGTGGCTGAATGTACCCTTGTTGGAAGAGTGAGGGGCAAGAAATACACAACCCAATTCATTAAAATCTGGGGAGAGCAGCAATGGCAGGCGGACCTAGTAAAAAACTTCAAGGTCTCGGCCCTAGCTAAAGGATGGTTCATGGTGAGATTTGAAAATAAAAAAGTGGCAGATTGGGTAGTAGAGAGGAATTGGGCCTTTGGGAATTACCCAGTGTTATTCAAGCGATGGAGCCCGATGTTTGATGCGTTGCATGAAAGGACAGATGTGTTTCCAGTTTAGGTTTGAGCATCGGGATTGCCCTCCTTCCTTTGGGTGGAATCGGTGTTTAAGTCTATCGGGAATCTCCTGGGCACTTACCTGGAGGCGGACATGTCCTTTATTCAAACTCAAAACAAAGCGATGGCTCGAATCTTGGTTAATTTAAACCCTAGAGGCAGTCTTACAGAGATAATTAAAATTCGATAGAAAGATTATGTCTTCAAGCAGCCTTTGGACTATGAACATCTTCCCTTCAGATGTCATAGATGCCATGTCTACGGCCATATTAGCAGAGACTGCCCCTAGGGAAGCGTCGAAGAAGGCATCAGAAGATGATTGAAGAGGAGGGCAAGGAAGTAGATCAAAATCAGCCTTTTCAGACTGTGGAGATAGAGGAGAATCAGTAGGTGGAGGCTATGGATGTGGATAAAAATCAGGAGGGGAAGCCAATAGATCAGGCCTCAAATATCTCTTCAGGCAGGAAAGGAACATTCAAAACAACGCCCAACAATGAAAGTTTGATCCAGGATCCATTCAAAGGACCATCAGCTTCCACAAATGCAAACCCCATCGAAGACTTAACGGGTATGAGACTAGACTCAAGTAACCCATCTTTATTTCCTTCTGAAATTAAAGATGATTGCTTGATTACTGGTTCACATCGCAAAAATTGCATGCTTGATGATCAAACTCATGTTGAAAATGATGTTGAAAACCTCACGGCTGCTATCCCTTCACTAGATCTAAATCGTGAAGATGACCTGAATGAGGAAGTTAAACTAGATTCTATCACTCCTGCATGTCACTATAAGCTTCGATCTTTAGATAAAAAACCTGTGATTTTAGGATCGATTGCCAGAATAGGTCTGACCTCCTCTCAAAAATTGAAAAGAAAAGTGAGGGGTATAAATTCCAACTTATTTAAAGCACAGGTAAGAGCGAAGTTTGATGTGGCAGACGGGAAATAGATGTCAATCCATGGGGCGCTTAGAGCAGTGCATCCCCAAGAGAATGTAATCAAATGATTTTTTCATCCTGGAATTGCAGGGGTTTAGCCAGTAAACCCAAAAAACTGGCCTTAAAGGAGATGGTCATGAGTTCGAAACCTGATATTATTCTATTACAAGAGACCCTAGGTAAAAGTATAGAAGTAGAAACAGCATTAAAATCTCTGCTCCCGGGTTGGCAATTTATAACAATGGATTCAGTTGGCCACTCAGGAGGTTTGGCAATTGGATACAGAGAAGGAAGACTGAGAATCATAAACCAATGGGGTATGGATCATGCTATAGGAATGGAGATTCAAACTCCAGAATTTGGCTTCCCTTTAATGATCCTAAACATATATGGGCCTTGTCTGGGGAGGATGAATTTCTGGAATGACCTTCTGTCAAAATGAATTATGGGAAGCCACAATATGGTCTTGGGTGGAGATTTAAATTTCTCAATAGGAATCGTCGAGGCCTGGGGACCTGCGACAATAGAGGACCCTCTATAAGACTTTTTTCTGAACGCTATAAATTCCCATAACCTGATAGACGTAAATCTTATCAAGCTAAAACTAACCTGGAGGAATCAAAGAGTTGGAGAAGCTAGAATTGCTAAAAGATTGGATTGATTTCTCTTAAGTGAAGACCTGGCTACCAAAATTCCATTGTTTCGGCAATGGGTAGGAGAGGGAGGAAACTCGGATCATTTCCCAATCTTTCTAGAGCTTTCCAAACCTCCTAGGAAACCAACAGCTCCATTAAAATTTAATGCATCATGGCTGCAAGAGGAATCCTTCAATAAACTATTTAGTGAAACCTAGAATCATCCAGATGGAAGCTCTCAGGAAGGGAAAGGATTCATGTTCATGGAAAACTTAAAAAGGCTAAAGAAAGCAACCATTGAATGGGCAAAGACCAAGATGCAAAGACAGAATGAGGAATTAACCCAAATCTATGAAGAGCTCCCAGGGATGGAAAGTACGGAGTCAGATGGCTACGCATCGCAGGAGTCAAAGGAGAGAATCTTATTGCTTGAAAAACACAGGGATCAAATTTTATTGGCAAGACAGGAGGAATGGAGGTTGAAGAGTAGAGCGATATGGCTAAAATCCAGGGACGAGAACATGAGATTTTTCCATAACTATGCAAAAGGGAGGAAAAAATCGAATACAATTTGGAAATTAAAGAATGAGGAGGGAAGAGAGGTTAACACTTTTCAGGAACTCTCGAATCTGGGGAGAAATCACTTTCAGAATATATTTGTTGATCAAGGAGAGATCACAATAGCAGAAGTAATCAAGACTGCCCAATGCTTCCCTCGGTATGTGGAGGAGGAAGAAGTGGAGAGCTTAATGAACAAAGTTTCAAAGGAGGAAATCGAAAGTGTTATTAAATCAATGGCAAAAGACAAGAGTCCAGGTCCGAATGGGTGGACCATAGAACTCTTCCAACATTTCTTTGACCAGATTGGGGCAAAATTAATAGAGGTGGTGGAAGAGTCTAGGAAAAAAGGAGAGGTATACAGTCCCTTCAATGCAACATTCATAGCACTTATACCTAAGAAGGAAGTCCTAGAATCTTTTGAAGACTTCAGGCCAATTTCCCTATGTAATAGTATATACAAAATCATCACTAAAGTGACTGCAGTCCAAATAAAACCGATCCTATCAAGATGTATCACAAATGAGCAGTTCAGTCTTTTGGATGCTTGTCAGATCCACGAAGCTATAAGAGTGGCACAGGAAACTATTCATAGTGTCAAGCAGATGAAGAGGAAGGGAGCAATGATTAAAATTGACTTGTCAAAAGCTTATGATAGAATCAACCGGATTTATCTAAGGATGCTCCTCACCCATTTAGGATTTAAACATGATTTCATCAGGTGGATAATGGGATGCATCACTAGTGTCAGCTTTGCAATTCTCATAAACGGTGCAGCCTCACCTTTCTTCAAAGGATATAGGGGATTAAGACAAGGTTGCCCCTCACCCCTGCTCTTCCTTCTGGTGGCAGAGGGACTAAGTCAACTGATCCGCTTGGCCAAAATGGAGGGAAATGTAAAAGGTCTAGAAGTAGCAGTCAACATGTTCATAACCCATCTCCTGTTTGTAGACGATATCTTACTGTTCTCCAATGGAAATTTGAATGAAATCAAGGAATTAAAAAATATTCTTGACCTCTTCATGAAAGTGACAGGGATGCAAATAAATTACAGGAAATCCCAGCTAATTATGGAAGGATTAGACAGGCTTGAGAAAAACCAGATAACCTCAATTCTTCCCTTTGATGTGCTCAGCATGGAGAATCCTTTCAAATATTTAGGTTTTTGGCTGAAGCCTAATGCATAGAGGAAACAAGACAGGAACTGGCTGGTTGCAAAAATTGAAGCCAGAATCTCGCACTGGAGCTACAAATGGATCTCCAGAGGAGGAAGATTGACTTTAATCAAATCTGTGTTACTAGCCATGCCAGTCTATTGGGCAGCATTAACATGGGTCCCAAAAGGGATTCTAGATAAGATAACAAGAATTTGCAGTAGATTTCTCTAGGCGGGCTCAAAGGAGGACTCAGTACTTCCATGGGTAGCCTGGGAAAAAGTGGCAAGACCTATAGAATTGGGAGGATGGGGGATAAAAAATCTCATTGATTTCAGTGTCTCTCTGGCAGCAAAAGCAGGATGGAGAATCATCAAAATGGAAAATTTATGGACAAGAGTGGTGAAGAGGAAATATATAGACCCTGTACCTTTAGAAGAATGGATCAGGAACCCAATCAAGGAAGGGAAAAATGCTTCGGTGGTTTGGAAAGCCACAGTGAAGGCTTTCAAGGTGATTGAACAAGATCTGGCCTAGCAGATTGGTAATGGGGAAAAACTGAGGATAGGAAAAGACCCCTAGGTTGGATGCAATGAAAAATTTTCCCTTTCCCCTGGACTAATCAGACATCTAGAATCTAAAGGCATCTTTTCCCTAAGTCGGGTCGAGAAAATTGGCTTCTCTTCTATATGGGGGCAAGCTTGGAAATCTGGAGAAGAACTAGGCCTACGACCTGTCTAGTGGAATGAGTGGAAAGAATATACCGAAGAGCTAACTAGATCAAATGTAAGGATAAAGGACAGATAGGATTAGCTAGTTTGGGCACATGTGGAAAATGGATCTTACTCCCCAAAATTTGGGTACAAATTCCTAATGTCAAAAAAAGGCTGGGGAGATCCGGAATGGTGGGCCAAGCTGATATGGAAACTGAAATGCCCAGCAAAATCCAAACTATTCTTTTGGTGTATTCTAAAAAGGAAAATTCCTACATGGGACATTCTTCAATCCATGTATAAACAAGGTCTGTGGAGATACCCATTATGCAAATCAAAATCTGAAACCATTAGACATTTGTTTCTATTTTGTCCATTTGTTAAACAAGTATGGGCGGAGGTTGGGTAACTCATTAAAAAACAGGTTGTTTGGGAGGGGGAAAACTTCCATGAGGAATGGGACAAATGGTGGCGTCAATATCCTGAGGGGAATATGTGGAATCTACCTCCCATCATCTGTTGGGGGGTCTGGATCGCAAGGAACAAGAGTATATTTTTGGATAAGGAAACCTTAGCTGAATCAATAGTGGTTCAATGTTCTTCTATCCTTTCAAATATTCCTGAATCAGAGGAAGAAAGAACCCCCAGGCAGATAAGGGAGGAACAAATCAAAGAAGGAGTCCCATGGGCCTATTTTGACAGGGCTTCTCAGAACAACAAAGCAGGAGCAGGGATGATCATCCACCTAAATGAAAATCAGACTTTAAAAGCTTCAGTGGGTCTAGGCATGGGGACAAATAACTTTGCAGACTTATCAGCTCTAAAACTTCTTCTATGCTGGCTCATTCACAGAAACATCCTCACGGTTCAGATCTTCTGAGATTCTTTAATTGTCATAAAATGGGTCAATGGTCAAAGTAGTTGTCAAAATTATATGCTGAGACATTTATTAGAAGAAATACAGTCTTTAAAACTCTCTTTTAATGTGTTTTCAATATGCCATATATACAGGGAGTGAAATGTTGCAGCATACAAGCTTTCTAAGAAAGGTTTGCAGCAGGTTTTGGGCAGCTTGAAAGTAGTAGAAGAGACTCATGGACAGATCCGTGTGTCGGATGAGCCTCCTCACACCTAGTGTTTTTTCTTTATTAATGTAGTATTAAAAATATTTCTATAATTTTACAATGCTTGCTATCATACTGGTACTATTGATATATATTGGATACTAAGTTTCCATAGTTTTGACTACTTTTTATTTTCATTTTAGGTTGTTTTCCTCCTATGAGGAGACCCAGGAAATAGACAAAGAACTGGCATCTCTTGATGGATAATGATTTTTGGACTGGTTACAATGTTTGTTTGCTGAAAACGTAAACTGTGTTTGAAGTTTACGTCATCAGAGGATACATTGTTCAGTTTTTTGTGCAGAAAAGACTGTCATTTTTCTGCAGTAGCTTTATGAGATCATCATACAGCAAAAGAAATGCCCAGACATATACTTGTAACTTTTTATTCTGCTTAATAAAAAGTTCGCTTTTTCTTTGGAAAAAAATAATTACTTATTTTAAATTTATTTTTTATAATTATTTTAAA
>APFE030284141.1:0-10264 GCA_000404065.3 Pinus taeda
GTGGTTGGGGATGGCCAATCCCAAATGACTTGTAACTTGAGTAGGTCCACATGCATACCCTTCTCATCAATGAAGCGCCTCCGATATTGAACCTAGTTAATGCCAAAAATTCATTTCTCTAAATTGGCACACAACTTGTGTTGTCATGGTATTTGAAGGACTTGGCGAATATGATAGAGGTGCTATTCCCAAATCTAGTTGAAGATCAAGATGTCATCTAAATACACCACCACCAATGCACTGGTGAAGGGATGCAAGATATCATCCATTAATCGCATGAAGGTTGTGGGGGCATTCGTCAACTCGAAAGGCATGACCAACCATTCAAAAATGCCCTCCTTGCATTTGAAGGAATTATTCCACACATCGGAGGGTTTGATAGGCACCTGGTGAGAATCCAACTTCAAGTCAATCTTGCTGAAGTATTTCACCCACTTGAGCTGGTCCAGAAGTTCATTAATCTAGAGGATTGGGTACTTATTCTAGACAATGACCTTGTTTAGCACCTGATAGTGAATACAAAGTCACCAGATCCCATCCTCCTTCTGTACCAATATAGTCTATCTCCCACAGGGGGATGAGCTTGACCAATGCGCAAGTTCTACAATAACTCCTCAATCTGACTCTTTATCTCATTGTTCTCTAGAACAAAGCATCGATAGATAAGTCCTTTGGGTAGTAGTGCACCTAGGATCAGATCAATGGAGTGCTTAACCTAATAGTGTTGAGGTACCCCTGTAGGTGAGGCAAAAATCTCCCTGTACTCCTCAACAACCTTTTCCATCTAGTGCTATTGTATGGAGGAGCCTTGTATGGAAGCCATGGCCACAACCATCTTCATCCCCTAAGGGCAAATCATAAGGAAAAAAAATTCCTAGTCTAGGAAATGATCTTAGCGCATTGCCTTGTAGTGATCAAGGAGGTGCAGTAGGCAGGGCTACCTCTAGTATCCTATACAACTTATTGCCTAAATTAATAATCATAGAGTGAGGTCTAGATTCATATATAACATGCCACTTCCACAAGTATGGTTGTCCTAATAATACATGACAAACTTCAAGAGGAGAAACATTACAAAATACTTCATCCGTAAAGGGCTTGATGTTGTAGGGGAGGTGACACTCATGGCTGATGTATAAATCTCATCCTTGGTGAAGCCATCCAATGGTGCACAACTACAGATGTGTTGTGTTCGGTATGCCCAACTACTTCACAATCTCTACTAAAATGAGTCTCTTTTGGCTCCCTTTTCCGCAATGAACTATAGCAGAGAACCCTTCACCCACATTTTTGAGTGGAAGAGGCATTCCCCCTTCTCTGGAGCTTCAGGATCATTCTTCTACAAATTTGGTGGTGGCCATGTTTGCATTAGGCTCCACATCAATGATCTTCTTCCATTTTTTATACCCCTTGTCGAATTCTAACTTAGATTTAGAAAATGTGTCTAAATCAGAAGCCTTTAGCTCTTCGACGAGTCACTTATTGGCCCGACACTCAATTGTGTTGTGGGTGGAGCTCTTATGGAACTCACACCATTTTCCCATGTACTTTTTTGTATTCATGGTGTTTTTCTTTTGTTGTAGTTGTTAGAGCCTAGATTGACCTTAGGTTGAAGGAAGGCAATCATAGGATAACCACAAACCAAGCTTAACCTGGTAGTTAGCCCTACCAGGCCAGGAGAGGGCTCTCTCCTTAAGAATATCAGTTAAAATAACTAGATCATGAACAAGATTTTATGCTAGGTATAGTAGCTCTAAGGTTTTGATTGATTTTGTTGGTTTTCTTTTGGATCAGATGGAATTGAGCAATTTGGGTATGGGAAATTAGGTCAGAATGCAGGATGCTCTATGGGGCAAGGTAGGTATAGGCTTTAGCACTGGAAATTAAGTGAGATGAGGTGTCTAAGACTGGTGAGGAGCTGAGGAGGGCATGGAGCAATCATGTATCCTTCTTAAACAGCAGAAAACATAAAATACTAAAAGATTTCCCAAGGTAGAGCACTACAAACAATGAATCCTACCTATCTATTTTGATATCATTCAGTTAGAAGTAGTGACGTAGATGATGGCATACATAAAACATGTAAAAAACTAATAACAAAAGAAGAAACTATGCAAAAACACTATACCATAGGTATCCCATAAAAATAGTTGCAACTCCTATTAATTTCCTTGCCAAACTGCTTACAATGATGTATAATATAGTTCAAAGCGTCCAAGAGTATCCAACCTTTGCAAATGAGAAAGAAAATACATAATATATATATAAAAACCACTCTTCTTGACCACCAGGGGTCGAATCCATGAGAAGAGGGGTTGTTTCAACCATTTCCCAACTAAGAACTGGAATATATGCAGCCAAACAACTTGGCTCTAAAAGAGTGGAAACATATTCATTTGCCTCAAAACCACCTCTAACTAATGAATCTACCCTCTAACACTATTTTACCATTACATTTACATACCATGTCATTAATTACATCATTGAAAACATCCATGAGGAGATAGGAGTCATATTCTAGTCAAAACAGGCAAATTTTGGCTTACTCAGCAAAATGGTCAAAAGTGCAATGCCACTGGCCAGAAGCATAGCTCCACTTGCAGCATACCTTTAGAGGACTTACCCTTAGCCAAATTGAGCCCAAGATATATCATTGGAAAGGTATTAAACTCTAGTTTCTGGGGCACCTAGATGTTTTGAATGTGGAGGCCATTTGGCCCCTCAAAACGTGAATCTCCCAAGACTGCTTCTGTGTGTCCAAAAAGAGGCAGAGAGGTCATTGTTTGGTAGTTTTTGGACCTTTTGGTGACCTAGATTTGCTCCAAAACTTATGAAAATTCCCAAGCTACATGTCCCCATAATCTTGAATCCAAATATACAAACCTTATCTCCATTTGATTCTCCAAGGAAAAGCGCAACCCTGGTGGCATTGCGCTTTTGGGCAAAATTTCTGTGTTAAAAATTACAAAATTCCAAAAGTGAAAAAACATTCCAAAATTTGCCCAAATTTGGCATGGAACACCACCATCAGCTGCTTTGATGGACTAGGGAGGCTTCAGCTAACATTATCAATTTATCTTGCTTCTTTTTTCCTTCCAAAGCTCTCCTTAGCCTTGCCTTCAATTTTCTAATCCTCATGTTACAGATATTGTTGCGGGTCATGTAATGATAGGCCATGTGGCTGAGCATTTTATTATCCCTATTGGCCTTCTCCATTAGTCCTTCAAGATGTATGTTGACCATCTCAAGCCAAGTTTCCCTATCATTTTCAACCTATTGCTCAATAGGAGTAAATGTGACATGAGCCTCTTTAGCCATTTCCCTTTTGGCTTTGATCATTTGCAACTCTATGAGGACTTGCTTGTCACTCAATTGTTTGTTTTCCTATTCTAAATATTTGATGATGAACTTGGCTCTCTCTTAATTGTTTTCCAAAGCTTGTATTTGAGCTTCCCTCTCTTGAATGATGATGTCCTTGATAGTTTCTTCATCCTGAGCTTCGAAGTCAATGATGTCAACTCCATGATGAGTAAAGTGTTGTTGTGGCTCCTCATGCTCCATGAGATCAAAATCATTTTCCTCATCATCACCAAGATCTTCCTCCTACACTTTTTCCTTGCCTTTTCTCAACTGCTCAACCTGTACCTGTTTTGTTGATGGCGAAGGCAAAGCCCCTTCCACACCTTGTGGAGCAAACATTTGCCTGTGGACTGATGATGAATGTAAGGCCCCTTCCACACCTTGTGGAGCAAACACTTGCCTAGTAGCTGCAAAAATTCTCCTTGTGCCTCTCTGATATGTTAAATACACTAGCACCTCAATAGTTTTGGTTTCCTTGACCTCTTCCTTTGTTTCTCCATGGCTAGAAGGCACACTTTCTTCTTGATGCATTGCTGAAGGGATCTGTGGACCTTTGAACATCTCATGAGCAATGAAAGTCTCCCAAGGAATATTAAGAAGATTCATATGGTGAAGAACAATGATTTTGATCAAAGAGTAATGATAGATGTTGTTCAACTGTGGAGGGCATGGTTTCCTCCACACAATGTGAGCTATCTTATCAATATCTCTAAACAAGAAATATGGGATATTTATCATTCTTACCCTAGTGAAGTGCATGAGGAGTTTGATATGATAAGCATACAACCAAGAGAATCTGCGTTCACAAGTGAAATACTTGATGATAATCCTCATCAAAGGAACATACCTGTTCTCCAAAAATTTAAAGGGGAAAAGCCTCTTCACCTAGTTTCTGTATTGAGGCTTGATGTAAGGTTCATAGTAATCCTCATCAAGATCATAACCCTTGTACCATTTTTCACCAACATTATGGATTCTAGTGGCCTCTGAAATGACAACTAGTGATATTTTAAAGGTTACTCCGGCAAGTGTCACCTCATTGTTATGTAAATGAGTCACTAAAAGTCTGGGCAAGTGATGGTGAAACTGAACTTTTTCCACCATTTCACAAAATTCAAAACATGCTTAATGTCTGAAACAAGAAACTGTAAGTGGGCAAGCCTATAATTCTCTCAAACTAGTGGGCTCCTCTTTGATGATTTTTCCTTCTTTATGGGGCTTATTCTGTTTCCTATGCCTCTCCACAGAATTGTCACTTAATATTTCCTCCTCATATTATTGATCATTGTCTCTGTCCATGTTTCCCTTAGTTTGCACAATGGTAATGTATGGATGGCTGTATAGGAAATGACTTGGAGGAATGGGTGCAAATGAAGGTGTGGGAAAAATGTATGAGGGAGGGGGTTTGGGGAGTGATAAAGTGTGATAGCAGTGATGGAATAAGGGTTCTAGTTTATGAAATGAATGGTAGGAAAACTAGGGTTTTACAATAGAGATTAGGATTTTAATATTGAGGATGAAAAACCAAGAAAATCTTCACATGTGCACACTAAGCAACAAAAGGAGTGATAGTACTTACTTGCTAAGAGGAAATATGGAAGAAACTTGGAAAAATTTGGATGCTTGGAGAATTTTTAGGCTTTGTTAGTCAAAGCGCAGCGTCAACAACAGGTGCACAGTGCTAGTCTAGGAGCGTAGTGCCAATGTTATTTTGCACTGTGTGAAAACGCTAGCAGCGCTACACCAGGCTAGGAGCCATCTACAGGAGCGCAGTGCCAGTCCAAAACCTCCAGAAGTGTAGCACTTTCCTCTGTTTCTCTCAATGACACTTAGAAATTGTGTTTCCTCTCTCCTTGGCTCTTTGGATTTACTTAATAACACAATGGCATGAAAATAGGAAAGAATGAGTTTATATATGATCCCTTTTAATTTTTGCTTTTTAAAAACCTATTTTTGTAATGTCTTTTGTCTTTTTCAATACTCTGCCTTTTTCTAGTGTATTCCATTTTGCATGCAAGTGGACTAATGCTCTGTTTCACTTTGATTTTTTGCAGTGGCAGATACTTGGCAACCTAACAAGCTTAGGAGGAGCTTGGGAACAAATATTACATGTGGAAAAAATAAAATTACATCATAAAGAAAGATAAAAAAACATAATACTCTATTTTCACCTCAAAACTAGTTTTGAGGTGAGAACTACATTTATCTCTCAAACTGATAAATTATGACTTTAAGACTCTTTATTGCCTCCTCATATCCTTACTAATAATTATTGGCATGAAATAACTAATTTTAACCATGAAAAAGCCCTAAAACCTTATGACACGAAACCCTAAGACTTAATGATATAAACTTGCAGAGTAAATCATGAACCATGATTGAAATATGAAAGGGGATTAGCAAGTACAAACCATGAGGAGAAAAACTGGAACTAAACCCTACCATCATTTAATCCATGACCTAATGGAATGCAAACTCATCAGTATGGGACTCCTACTATGAAATGCAAAAGAGCAGATTTTGATCACTGATGGCAGTGTGAAGACACTAACACTAACATTGGCTCCAATGGGAATGGTAGCTCCTTGGAGGTGCCAAGAACACTGTAGACCTAGTAGCCTTATCCATTGGCAACGGAGTGAAAACTCTTCAAAGATTGAAAATTGACATGATGCAAACTGAAACTAACTCATGACTCAAACTATGACTAAAAACTAATTTAGAACTAGCAAACTGTACGCATATCATCTAAACTTTATAGCCTTCACCTCGGGCCACAAGTTGAAATGACAGTGTACCTGGAAATATTGCAATGAAAGGAAAAATGGTATGTACAATGACCATATCATGATTTCAGAAAACACCTCAGAAGTAGTAGTGCTTTAGGAGCCTAGCATTTATTGGCCCTCCTGGACAATCCTGACCATCCATCTCCTTGAGCAAAAAGTCATTTTGTCCTCTATATGCTACAATATTATAGGGTCCTTTCCATAAGTTTTCAAACTTATCGTGCTTTCCTTTGTCCTCATTCCGAGCATCCCACTGCAACACTACATCCTCTAGCTAGAATTTTTCTTCTTTGGTTTTTCGATCATAAATTCTCTTGATCTTTGTTATGAAACCAGCTCAAGAAAAGATAGAAAAGATAGATCAACGCCTTGGAATTCAGCCTCTTCGAGGGGGCAACCTCCTTTACATTACATAAATGAACAATTCTTGGATGATTCAAATGACAAAACCTCCTTTTTATAAATAGGAGTCTGAGGAGTCACAATATAATCTAGCCGACCTAACAATAATAATATAAAGCCACAAAAATAACAATAGAGGGATTCTAGCCCCAAGGGTTAGCACAATCGGTCAAGTCGGGGCCTCGCCAATGGGAGGTCATAGGGTCGAAACTCGAAAGCTCTTGGGGTTAGGTCTGTGGTGACCGAGGGGTGGACCCCCTTTGGGTGGGGTCCACCCAGATTTCTCGAACCTGGACGTAGCGGACTCACTGACCAGGGCCCACGAACTAGTAGGAAAAAACAATAGAGGGATTCTATGGGGCACAGTAATAACACTATGGGGGCAATAGGGGCACAACAATATTATTAAGGGGTATAACTACAATAGTAATGGGGTAATCACTAGTATTATAGGGACCCACATGCCCCTCTCCTTCAAAAAAGTGTTGTCCTCAACGCTTGAGTAGTTCTGGATACTTCTGCATAAAATTCTCATCCTCCCATGTGGAATCTTCAACAGATAAGTTCTTCCACTTGATAAGATCCTCTGAAATTGATCGATTTCGTAGCTGTCGAGTTCTTATTTCTGTGAATGCTTCTGGTTCCAATATAATTTTTCCTTCCTCGTCAAGTTTTGGCAATATTGTTTGAACTGAGAGCTTGTCGCCTATAACGTTCTTTAAACATGAAACATGGAAAACTGGGTGCAATCGAGAAGCTGCAGGAAGCTCCAATTTGTATGCCATAGTACCAATCTTTTGCAACACCTTGTACGGACCATAATACTTTGGTGATAATTTATTATCCTTCTTAGCTTGCTTGAGGGACATTGCTTATATGGTTGTAGCTGTAGGAATACCCAATCACCTACATCAAAACTTCTTTTTGCTTGATGTTTGATCCTGCTGTTTTTCATCTATTCTGTGCCAAACACCGAGGTTTATCCTTTAAGAGTTTGAGGACTTGTTTGTTGATGTTCGATGTGATGTTCCACTGCCTGAACCTTAGAATTTTCTCTTAAATATGATGTGATGGATGGTGGTTGATACCCATAAAGTGCCATAAATGGGGTCATTTTTGTTGCTGTATGGAAGGAAGTGTTATATCACCATTCAGCAGAGGCAACCATTTGACCCATTGTGTCTGTTTATCAAATACAAAGCAACGAATATATCCTTCCAAACATTTGTTTACTATCTCAGTTTGCCCATCAGATTGAGGATGATAAGATGAGCTATGAGCTAACTGAGTACCAAGACAAGAAAATAATTATGTCCAAAAATTCCAGTGAAAATGGGATCTCTGTCACTTACAATAATCTTTGGGTTTCCATGTAGCTTTTGAATTGTTTCCATAAATGCAGTAGAAACTGTACTGGCTTTAAATGGATGTGATAATGCACAAAAGTGTGCATACTTGGTAAGTCTGTCAACTACCACCATGATGACACTCCTTCCCTCAGACTTGGGTAAACCTGTGATAAAATCCATTGAAACCTCCTCCCAATGTTGGCTTGGAATGGATAAAGGTTGTAATAGACCCGGTGTCTTAATTGTTTCAACTTTATTTTGTTGGCAAACCAAACATTCCGCCACAAACTTTTGAATATCTGATTTAAGGCCATCCCAAAAAAATTCCTTCTTAACCCTGTGGTAAGTTTTTAAAAATCCTGAGTGCCCTCCTAAGGGAGAAGTGTGCAATTCCATAAGAATCTTTTGTTTTAGATGGGAATTCTTACAGAGGTATAAGCGATATTTGTACCATAACGAATCATTTTGCCAGCTAAATGTATCAAACATACAGGAATCTTGTTGTAACTTTCGAATAAGTGCCCACACTTCTTCGTCATTCTTCCATTCCTCCCTTGCTTCATTTATCCAATCTGGTTGGATAATATAAATGGCACACAACAATGCTTCCACATCCTCATCCTTTCTTGAGAGTGCATCTGCCACCACATTTTGCTTCCCTTTTTTGTAGATGATTTCAAAGTCATAACCCAACATCTTTGTGACCCACTTTTGTTGCTCTTCAGAGGATAATCTTTGTTCTAAAAAGTATTTAAGGGTATCATGATCCGTTTTTACCTTGAAGTGTCTTCCCATTAGGTAGGGTCGCCATTTCTTAAGTGCATGGAGTATTGCCAACATTTCCTTCTCATAAATAGCTTTGTGTAAAAACTTTCCCTTGATTGGACGACTTTCAAAAGCAATGGGTCTTTCATCTTGCATTAGAACAACACCATTCCATTTCCTGAAGCATCACATTCCACAATAAAGGTTTTTGTGAAGTCCACTGTAGCTAAGACCGGTGCTTGGCACATTGCCTCTTTAAGATGTTCAAAGGCCTTTGTTGCTTCCGGAGTCCATGAAAATGCATCTTTCTTCAATAATGTTGTTAGAGGTGCTGCTATTCTCCATAATTCTTAACAAACTTGTGATAATACCCTGTCAACCCGAGAAATCCTCGCAGATGCTTTATGGATGTGGGGATTTTCCATTCCTTAATGGCTTTAATTTTGCTAGGGTCTACCTTAACTCCCTCATGAGATACAATATGACCCAGATATCCACCTCTTGTACTCCAAAGAAACATTTGGATCTTTTTGCATATAATTGTTTCTCCTCCAATAGTTGTAGCACCCTGTCAACATGTTCAACATGATCCTTCCAGACTTGCTGTAGATTAGTATATCATCAAAAAATACCAACACAAATTTTCTAAGGAATGGTTTGAAAATTGAATTTATCAAACCTTTGTAATATGGTTGAAGGGTGCATTGGTAAGGCCGAAAAGGCATGACCAAAAATTCATAATGACCCTCATGAGTTCTAAATGTTGTTTTCGGAATGTTTTCAATCTTCATTCTGATTGATGATATCCTGAATGAAGATCCAACTTGGTGAAGTAAATTGATCCATGCAATTCATCCAGTAATTCATCAATGACAGGAATGGGAAACTTATCTTTAATAGTGAGCTTGTTGAGCTTCCTATAATCTGGACACATGCACCATGATTCATCCTTCTTGTGCACCAATACTACTGGAGCAGAGAAAGAACTTTGACTAGGTTGAATTATACCAGCCTCTAGCATTTCTGCAACCATACATTCAATTTCACTCTTTTGGGCATAGGGATATCTGTATCACCTAATGTTTGGAGGAACACTTCCTGGAATCAGATGAATAGCATGATCACGATCATGAATAGGTGGGAGACCTCTGGGACTATCAAATACCTTGGAATGATTGTCCATGATTTTTTGGAGATCTGGAGAAATATATGATTCTGATGTGGAAACATCTAGTGAACATAATTGTGCAATTACACCTCATTGTTCATTTTTTAGAAGCTTTGTCATACCGTTAGAGTTTATTATCTTTCCCTGTTTCCCTGCAATACCTCTTAATTCAACTTCCTTTCCTTTTACATAAAATTTCATGAAAATTTCTTGAAAATTAAAAGATATTGTACCTAAGGATTGTAGCCATTGGACTCCTGGTACAACATCAGCACCTCCCATTGGAATGGAAAGCATTGGGCTAGTCAATGCATATTCTCCCATGGATAGTTGATATTATGGCACTTTCCAGAGCAATTTATTGTTCCTCCATTTGCAACCATCACTTGACACTCTGGTGTTGGATATAGGAAGCAATTCAATTCTTTTGC
>APFE030284142.1:0-11071 GCA_000404065.3 Pinus taeda
TTGAATGAGTTTGAAGACCCCGATCTAGTTTCATCCATCTGGGCTACGATATATTTAGGGATATAAAAACATAAAATGTACAAAGGCTCTACACAGATGGTCATCCTAATCATGGATGATGACTCTATATTTGAAGAATCACTAGTCTGTATCTGCAAATGACTATCTGATCTATGTACATGAAATGAAATTTAGAAAGCTAAGCATGGGAATGCCTCCCTCAGCTAGATCATGAAAATATTATTATGATGATGTATTGTATTGTAACTTATGCAGGTCACCTTCCAGTTCGAAACTTCGGATCCTCATGCTAAAGCATTTCACCCGACATGAATATTTACGACCCCATGCTTTAGGGGCAAATTGTTATAGATATATTTGGGCACATCAACGCCAAAATTATATGTTGATGTGTTAGGGATCATCAACCGCTAAAAGAGTTGTTTCATACCCTAAAGGGACATAGTCATCTGAATACATCATTCCCCAAAAGTTCCATCTAAGAAACCATCCAGAAATTGCCTAAATTGAACCATAATGATTGCTCCACTGGCAAAGTGTGATGCATATTGAGTGGTACACTACCAAGGTGTGATGCATACTATTTAGGCCTTCTATAGGGTGCGATGGGCAAGGATGGACAAATGTCCAGGACAGATTGCTAGGTGGTTGCTCATGGAATCTTCTAGAAACTTCTCCTATGCCACTTGCCTCTTTGAATTCGCCCAAGGATGAATAAGGATCTAAGAAAATCCAATCCCTTCTCTTATGGAACCCATTGTAACGAGTGGAATGACACCAATCAAACCCCATGGATGACTCACACCCTTTCAAACATCTATAAATGGATCCCTCATCCAAGAGATCTAGAGAGGGGAATATTGTAAATTGCAAGGAAGTGTTGATAGTTTGTAATTGAGGAAAGAGAATTGTATTTTTGGAGTGATCTTGCTATTTCATGAGGTGAAGAAGGATTGAAGCTAGGAGGATGATGCTGGATCAGACAACTAGGTTGTAATTCTCCCTTCTATTAATAAAGCTCTTCAAGTTTTCTTCCATATGATTGTGCAATTGTGAATGTTATCATTTGTGAATGCTATCATTTGTTCATTGTATATTTTATTATGTAATGTTTATGTTGTAATAGATCACGATGCTTTGACAGTTTTTTGTTGCTGTACTTGTGTAGGTACTCTCCAAGCTTGTTAAGTATAGGGAGGAGTTGCAAGATCTGTCAAAGGGGAGAGAGAGCAAGCAAGGAACTAAGCAGAATTTCTAGGTTGGTTCCACTATCTTTCTCTTATCTGTTACACATATAAGAAATCATTGGATTTCTTTAAACTGTTGTTTCTAGGGTAGCTGCCAAACCTAGAGGGCTAGCATTCTATAGGAATACTAGTTTTCCCAGAAACGCTAGGACATAAAATAGACAATGCAACTTTTCAACTTTTTTCTTGTTTTCTATTCTTAGCATATCTAATTGTTCACTAAGATTCCCAAGAATATCATTTTTAAAGCTATCAATAAAATTACATGATTATGCTATACTTACCATTCCATGTGCAAATTCTCTTACCATTGGCATAACCAGATCCCTTAGATTCTTACCATATTTTGATTTTCCTCTTGAAATGTGTTTTCATAGCTCACAAATATATTGAAATAACAATTGAGAAACATCTCCTTTACCCATCAGGTTAAGAATACCAATCCATTCATCTCTTATGGATTTTATCAAGAGAGTTTTTAATTTGTCTTCTTCTAAATTATGCAATTTATCTCTTTTGACACTATAAACAAACCTCTCCACAAAATCTTCAGGGATTTCATCCATTTTTTGGGTCATCTTAAAAAATTCATCCTTAAGGTCACAAGGCATGCAATAATATTTGTATTTTTCTAAAAAAAATAAATCATATCGTTCCATGTCCTTATAAGATGTGTTCCTAGACTGATGAACCATTTACGAGCACCATGTTTTAAAGTAGGAGGAAATACTTTTAGTTTTTTAGTATCAATAAAATAGTCATATGATATACACAATAGCTCAAACTCAAATACAAATGTTTTTGGATCCTCATTTCTTAGCCCAGGGAAATTAGGGAGGATATATGGGAAAATAATTTTCATGGGAATTCAAAAGGATCATGTTCATGAAAATCTCCATCATCTCCCCTTCCTCCTCTACCACCTCCTCCTACTCTACCTCTACCTCCACCAATTCTTAGTCATTCCTCTACATTATGTAGTTCTCCTTCTGCACCCACCATTATATATTATTCAGAGCTAATATAAGGTTCAATGAAAGGTTTGTCTTCAACTAACTCCTCTTACTCTGGTTCCTCTACCAATGGTATTTGAACAAAAAAAACTTCTTCTACTTCTTGTTCTTTGTTAGGTACCTCTAACTCTTGTCCTATGTATTTTCCCCCATTGAGGAAAGAAATATGACTCCTTCAGTTGGGGATGTAGGTTCTTTTACTGCAACTTTTGTAGATGAAGTTGGTGGGTCCCTAAGTTGAATTTTTGACCTATGCACTTCAGGAATTATTTTTCTACCTGAAAATGATGGAATGCATGTATAGAAAGGTGGTGTGGCACTACGTGGTCTCGTAGAGGTGGTTGGTTATGTTAGTATTGAACAACACCCTCTACTTACAAATCTACCCCTAAAATCTCATTCTCTATACATGTTTCCTAAATTATTTTAATATGAATTTAATTATGCATCTAAAGAATGAATGCAACTATTATGAAATGTAGTTGTGACAACTCTAGTTTAGAGAGAACCCCACAATCATGACCTGTAGGTTCTTATCTCTCATCTCACTGCTCCCTCTAAATAAATTTATTTAAATGA
Organism: Pinus taeda; assembly: GCA_000404065.3. Lineage (NCBI taxonomy): Eukaryota > Viridiplantae > Streptophyta > Pinopsida > Pinales > Pinaceae > Pinus > Pinus taeda. Next base: position 2,861 of record APFE030284142.1, read on the forward strand.
AAAGGAATTCTATATTAAAAGTAGACACCTATGTATACTTCCCTGATAAGGGTGCCAAAAATGTTGGGTAATTTAATTTCTTATTAAATTACTTACATTAAATCATCAATCTAGGGTTCATGAACTTGAAAGTACACTTTTAGCTATATATTCTAGGCTATCAACATTTAATTGAAAGAAAACTATTATAATTTCAAGATGAAAATTAAACCTATTTATGACTAGAACTTAGTAAGCACACGTGCATGTTCTATCCCAAAGGCCAATATTAAATTCAAGACATGGAAATTAAATGAATTCAAAGCAAACTATGCTAATGTGAAAGCTTCAAAATATATTCTATGAAACAAGGAAATGAAATATTATTATATTGAAATTTAAATTACTCTACTATGCTTTGAAAATAAATCTAAACTATTGACTTTGGAAAAGAAACCTATTCTATGAAACCTTGAAGCAAATTTAATCTATGAGGCTTGAAATAAAGTCTAAACTATCAAACTTGTGAAAGAAGAACTAATCTACCAAACTTGAAATTGAAACTTTTCTAGAAAGTAGTAACCAAAAAGGCAAGGAAATATCTACAGAAAATTGAGCACATAAGAGATTACTAGTTTGTGTGTGTGTTATGAACTTACACTACTCATAAGTACCTAAACATAAATATGAGACTAAGCTTGAAAAAAAAAGTTAAGGTAAATCTTTTGATGTATTTGATTTATTATCAAGTGCTTGACCTGTAATGAAACAAAGAGAAATGAGTGCAATTCTAATTTAAAAACAAAGTATTGAAATGAAACAGAGCATATAAATAAAATGAACAACGAAGTAAAGTAGATTCTAATCTAGTTGCAGAGCATAAAGAAATTAAATAAAAATGACAAAATACATGTATACTATCTCACACATCCTCAAGGGGGCCTCCTAATGAGTGTGAGAGGTTAAGAACTCATATCATGAGACTTGAATCGCCAAAACAATCATAAAGATACCATGAATGGAGCTTGTATTACTTGAAGTGTAAAAATAGAGTTCACAATAGGAAATGATAGTAAAAACAAATTTGAACTTAATTGACTATATTTTGTTTCCAAGAAAAAGTGTTTTTGTAATCGTTTCAAGGTTAACAACTTAAGGAATTATTTCTTAGAATCGAGAACTGGAATTGACATCTAAGCTTCTAGATCAAAATAAGACCTTCGCTTTGTTGGATGTGGAGCCTGATTATCTTGTTGATTCAGAGATCTTTATTTTAGCCAGCTAATACCCCAATGACACTATACACCCCCTCCATCTAGGGCGGTCTTGCCCCCCCTAGCCGGGAGATCCGAGGGCCAGTAAGGGTTCGGGGGTAGCACCTCCGAAGCTAAAAATACATGAAAATTTTACTTGTAAAATATTATAATTTTGTAGTTAATATGGGTCACTCATTAGGTGGATGATATGACTGTAGAAGTTATATTAATTTAGGGTTTTTTTCTCTGGAAGGCAACCCTCGGTTTATATGAGGGAATTGTATTGTAGTTGTGTAATATTATTCTGAATGAGAAATAAAGAGGGGATTGTGTGAGAGCGAAGAGGAAATTACCGCAGATCTGTTGTAGGTTGTACCTCTTCATTTTTCTAGATAATATAAAAGGAAGGACTGGTTGTTTCTTCATGGATGTAGCCCAAATTGGGTGAACCACGTATATCTGCATCTCTCTTGTTTTATGTGTTTTCCGTGTTTGTGTTAATGCAATATTTTATGTGTTCCATTTCTGTGTAATATATAATTTTCTAACAACCAGTATTAGAGTCGAAGGTCTATTTGGTTGATAAACTCACAGGAAAGAAGGGTTCCTAGTTCGAGTGGGGGTAATGGCAAAAGATGGTAGGATTAGGGTTGAAAATTTTAACAGCCAAAACTATTAGTTGTGGAAGATGCAGATAGAAGATTATATGTATCAGAAAGATCTGTACCTACCATTGGAAGGGAAATTGAAGAAGCTAACAAGTATGACAAATGAAGAATGGGATATTCTCGACTGAAAGGCACTAGGAACAATACAATTGTTCATAGCAGCATTGGCAACATTCAACATTTCAAAGGAAATGACAACAAAGGGTTTAATGACAACATTGGCCAAATTATATGAAAAACCCTTAGCCTCAAAAAAGGTATTTATTATGTAGCATTTATTTAATATGAATATTTCATAAGGTGGATTTTTTGTTGATCGTTTAAATGAATTTAACACAATTACCAAGAAGTTAAGCTATGTAGGGGTAAATTTTGACGATGAAGTTAGGGCTTTGTTATTTTTTTGCTCATTTCCAGAAAGTTGGAATGGCCTAGTTATGGTTATTAGTAACTTTGTCTTTGGATCTAGTACTTTAAAGTTTGATGATGTTTTTGGTTTCATCCTTAGCAAGGAAATGCGAAGGAAAATATTCGGTGAGACATCAGGTAATTCTTTGACTGCAAAAACTAGGGGAAGAAAAATGGAGAGAGGAAGGAGCCCAAGAAATCACAGTAAGTCAAGAAAAGGCATATCCAAATTGAGATCAGGGATAGTGTGTTAGAAATGTGGGAGGAAAGGACACCAAAACAAAGATTACAAATCTCGGAAGAGAAAAGAAGGAGATGGATAACAAGAGAAAAATCATGAAGCAAATGTGACATGTGATGTGTTGCAAGATGCTTTGATTCTTTCATTAGAAAATATTATTGATGCTTGGGTGGTAGATTCATGGGATTGATTCCATGCCAGACTTGATAGGAAACATTTATATGACTATGTTCAAGGACATTTTGGATAGGTTCGTCTGGGTGATGATAAACCCTATAAAATTGTTGGAATTTGTAGGGTTTTTATAAAAAAAAAAAATGGAAACTAATGGCTATTAAAGGAGGTAAGGCATGTTCCAGATATGAAGAAAAATCTAATTTCAACAGGGTAGTGTTGATGCCTCTAAAATCGTTGTACCAACATTGGGGATAACCACCCGGTCCGGCCATTAATGTAGTTCCTTTTCCGTTTGGGACGGTGGCTCCGACTGGATAGTATGGGACGAGTTTCCCAATAAAGTGTGATTTGATGAATTGGTGTTTAATATATATAACAAAATGATAGATGATTTGGACAATGAAAGTATATATCTATATCTATATATATATATATATATATATAATATATATATATATTATAATAATATATATATATAAATATATATCTGTGTTGTGGTTGTGTGTGTGTGTGTGTAATTCAGGTAATCACAATATCAATGCGATTTAAGTAATGATTTCTGGTAATCAAATGTTAATGAAAATCAATCACTTGGCTACAGAAAGTTAAGCATGAATGATGATCACTTTAAACAAAGTGATATAAGACAGATCACATATCATAATAACATCAATTGTCAGCATATGTGCTTAAAAATATCAATTCCAAATTATTCAGAAGTGATATAATGTAGAATTTTATGAAAAATTCACATATAAGACTATTTAATTGCATAACATGAAACAAAGAGACATTGATAAAAGTACCATATGTATTTGAATCCTCTTACGAAAGTAACAGTTTGGTTCTCTCTTCTTATTCTAAAAATTTCAAAAAGATACAGAAATATAAGTCCTCTTGAAATCCCCTTTACAACAAGTTTGAACCTTGATCCTTGTCTTCTACAAAAGTAAATTAAGAAGTGAAGAAATGTTATCTTCTTAAATCTAATTTTAATACAATTTCAGGACCCTTTCTCAAATGACATGAAAGGGTATTTACAGTAAAAATAAAAACAAATTGTTTGTAAAAGTGCTTAAAGTGGTTGGAACAACCTTTCTCAAAATATGGGATTTCATGTTAAAAGTAGAATTGCGATAGCTCTTAAAAAGATGCATTGCATATATCATTCCTCCTACGGCTTCAAGTCACAAATATCGAGCATAGTTTGGATCTCTGGTGGATGACTCATCCTGGCATACAACTGACCTATGTATACCACATCTGAGAGTTCTGGCATCATGCGATCTACTGCATCAGCAAGACATTTGATTGTCATTTTTTGGCTATGCGGTTTGACTAAATAGAACCAATATGTATCCCAATTGAGGCTTTCTAATGTTTTAAGTTGCTCCTCTCTGGTATTCAAATCTTGCTTCCATTGTTTTCCCAATACTTTTTCTTTTGGAAAATTTTCTGGGGAACACTCAAAAATTAAATTGGCGTTGTGTAAGTTATCGTTTAGCATCTCAATGATATTACTCCTCACCACCATGGCACTTGAAGTTTCTCTTTCTGCTTTGATCAATTGTGTCTCCCATTCTGAAAATAATATCTCTTTATGAGATTCTTCAATTATTGGCAATTTAGTAGTCTTTCCCTTTTTTGTTCTTTGCCAAGAGATATAACCTGTGATTTTGTCATCTGTATCTTCGAATTCCAACCTGGAATTGACCACTTGATCTATCAGTGTGTTGGTTTTGATACATAGTGGATGAATGAGAGATATCTTTTTGCAAAGTTGGGTTAGCTGTTGAGATAGGAAATTATTTATTTCTAAGGCTTCCTTTATAAACTCTTCAACTTTGGGATTGTCTTTGAATTGCTCCATTGAGAGTTATCTCTGCTTTATTTGCTCATACTTAGATTTAATCTCTTCATGATGTGCCATTTTTAGCTGTTCGAACTCCTGAGATAACTGTTATTGCCTTTCAATAGCCTGCTGATCAATCCTCTATTTTTCTACCCTTAACTGTTCTTCAAGCCGTTTAATATTTTGATCTTTTTCCTTGACCAATTGATTGACTTCATTTTCTTTATCTATAATGGCAGCTATATACGCTCCTGCAAATTGAGATAATGAGGTCAAGTCCTCAAAGGGATTGACCTCTGAGTCTTTCCAGATGACATTCATGGATTCACCTTGAGGAACTATTGTTGATGCTTGGTTTATCTTTCTCTTTCTCCGTTGCCTTTTAACTACAGCTCTGTGTTTAGGGTTATAAAACACATCCAACAATGGAATTTCTTCTATACTCAGTGTAATCTATGATGAAGGATACTTAGGGATTACCTCAATTTCTTTTGGAGCCGAGTCATTGTTGGATGGTGTTTCAATCACAGGACCATGAATTATGGGTTGTTGTCTTAAAGGGGATCCCATTGCGATAACATTTTGGGTATCACGTTGTCCTTTAATATGTTGATCAAACTGTTCCCATTCTTTGATCAATATCAGATCAATGTGAACATCTGTGTCCATCTGTTCATTTGCCTTCTCACCTGTCTCAAATGCACTAGAAGTTTTCTCTATATCTTGCTCCATGCTTTGCTCCATTTGCTAGATGAACGATGCAATATTCAATAGGTCCAGTGGCACTATCTGAAGCCTTTGCATCCTGTATTGGATGAATTGGTCCATTTTTGTTTATCCCAGCTTGATTTTTGCCATGTGGCTCACTTGTGTGAATGTCTTTACTGATGTAAATAAGTCATCGAATTCATCTTTCTCATAGACAAATTGTTTAGCCTTTACCTGAGTAGTAAAATTAAAAGCAACTTTATTCGGGTCATACTGTCTTTTGGGAATAAAAACTAGGTTCAAACCCTTTGTTTTCTCGACTTCAATTTGAGCATGTTTATAGTCATGCAATGAATAGATGTGGCATCGAACAGGAAAGGCAGGCCATAACTATTTCTTGGCATCTTTGAGATTTTTCGTAAGCCCTTTTTCAACTATATAATAAGTTGTTTCCCTAGCCAATAGTTTATTTGGGACATATAGAGGAAGGACATGCGGGTCGGTAATGCTACCAAAAACCCTAATGTATGTGAACAGTTCTTCCCCAAACCAACTGCCAATTGAAGTTCAATCAATACTAGCATCCTCGGACAACTGAGGAGCTAGTCTATTAAAAATGGGCTAATGAATGGGTAGGATGAAGCCATGAGAAATTTTGTAGAAATGCTTCTTATATTGTTTCTTCCATAGGCATTTATGGTAAACATGGATAGGGCTTGGGTCCTCGATAGTCCATTTCCATCTCATGATGGGGAAATCAGAATTGAAACAAATGGTATCAACTATGTAGGTACTCATATAAAATGGGGGAACAACTCGGGTGGTAACAAACCTATTTTTCCTATAATCAAGTATTTGAATGGCCATTTTGTCTGATAGGATAGTAGTCCAATCCATAACAAAAGAGTTCAATGCTGCTTCTATTAATGGAACCATTTCAATGGAAAACTTAGTAGATGGAGCTTCCAAATAATCTACACATCATTGAGGAAACATAACAATATGGAGAGGTTAGGGAGTCCACATAATACATACCAGATGATTCGTGCTTGTGTTTGTTAGAGAAATGCCTCCATTTCCTGATGGGGTCAGACTCTACTTGATTTTCCTTCGAGAAAGCTTCAAGGAATGCCTTATTGTAGTACTTCTGAGGCTCTGACAAATGATACATTTTCTTCAAGTCTTTAGGCTTGAAGGATCCAAACATTCTTTCAACAGCTGTGAAGAGCATCTTTTCCGTTATATTGATGCTTTCAATTACCCATTTTACCATGTCATTATATGGAAAAATCTTTGGGCCGACCACTATTCAATGAAGAAAAGAGTCGGCGAAATCACCAACTGTGTTTTCTGATTCTGCAGATCCATCAACTATTGCATGTCCCTCAGTTACCTTTGGCTTTTCCATTTCTAACATATCATATATGCCTTCCCATGCAATTTTCCCACAATGTTGACATGTGTTATCCGAGATAAATACAATTTTTTCTTGTCCTTCCGCCATTGCAGGGGGAGCTTTCATCTTTCGAGCTCTCTTTAACATTTTCACTGGCTGCATACTCCCAGATTCAAACTTCGAAAATGCAATAGAGGACAGTGATAGGATAAAACTTTTAGAGAAGCTAAATGCTTGTAAAGATAGTATTGAAAGAAGTACAGATGAAAATCGGAACAAGGGCATTTGATGCGAAAGATTTCGTATTATAACTTGATATGAACACAAAGGATGAAATATTGAAGGACTGCGGTCATAACTGTTCTTAATGCTTTGTCGTAAACAACAATGTGAAACTTTAATGCTCAATGAATGGATCACATCGCAGATTTCCAAAGGTCTTATTAGAATGTGTGCCATGAACTTTCCGATTTTGCGATGAACGATTTCAATATATTATTTTAATATGTAAAGAGCGATCACATATCGCAAGTCAGGAGTTATAGGTGTCATGTTCCAAGAGTCTTTTGAATTTCCGCAATTGCAATAAGTAATGACTTGACATATAGAGTTGGGTAATTCCTCATTTAACTCGCCTGAATGGTGTTTTCCCTTTATTATTATTGAACTACTTTATTATATGTTGACATCGCATCACGCGTCCCCGAGGTAGGTAACACTTGTCTCTGTTGGGATCATGATATGTGATCAATGTATATCGCATTGCAAGTTTTCGATGCTATCTTCCTTTGGTTTTCGCGGTATGTGAAATGCGAGAATCATATCGCATCGCAAAGTTTCAATGGACAGCGAAAACATATTCTTTGGAATCTGTGATATACGATATGCGATAGTTTTATCGCATAGCATGTTTGTCAATGGTTTGCTTAAAATGCTCTATGATTAAGACTTTCACATCGCAACATGATTATTCGGATTGAATGTCCCTTAACCTTAAGTGATTTCGATTTGCGATGTGTGTTGTTTTTAGAGGGTTTTTTGAAGCACTTTTATTTAAAAAGCAAGAAACAAAGAAATTTATTTCTATGTAAAGGTTTTATTTCTCTTTTACAAACTAAAGGGACCCTATTTCCTATTTAGCACCTTAGAATAAGATTAAGAAAAATTTGAAATGCGGCGGTTGTTGTATAGCACAAAAATTAGCGATTCACTGAAAGAACCAGTTATCTCTAAATAAAATGATGAAATTTTGAACACTTTCTCAAGTACAAACAATTGAGGAAAAGGAAACTATTTTCAAATTAGTTAGATAAACAAAATTACTCTGAATAAGAAAAATTGATCAATTTTGCAATCTCTTTTCCAAACCCTTATTATAAATCATAACCTTTTTGCTTTCTTCAAGTCTTGATTGGCTGTTAAAGATAAAGTAGGGGGCTCCTGCAACTTAGCTTTTTGAATTTACTTTTTTGTCACAGTTAGTTCCACTACTACTAGCAAACGTCTATAGTCTCGACAGGGTTACC
>APFE030284154.1:0-99462 GCA_000404065.3 Pinus taeda
TTAAATGGAATAAGTCTATAACCTTTTTCATCTTCAAAATATCCAACAAAAGTACATTTCTCACTCTTAGGTTCTAAAGCTTTATGCTTTTCATCTGGAATATGGGCCCATGCTTCACTTCCAAAAATACGAAAGTGACTTACATCTGGTTTAATGGAACTCCAAACTTCTTCTGGAGTGATATTCTTTAGAACCTTAGTAGGAGTGCGATTTATTATATAATTTGCACAATTAATTGCTTCGGCCCAGAAACTAAGACTGAGTCCTTTAGATTGCAGCATACAATTAGCCATTTCCTTTAAGGTGCGATTTTTCCTTTCAGCTACACCATTTTGTTGTGGAGTGTATGGAACAGTGTGTTGCATTTGAATTCCATTTTCGGTGCAAAAGTTGATGAATGTGTTTTTCACATATTCTCCACCATTATCAGTTCTTAGCTTAAGAATTTGATGTCCAGATTGTTTTTCAACAAAGGCTTTGAAGGCCAAAAATGTGTTAAATACTTCGCTCTTGAGTTTTAAGAAGTATACCCAAGTGCGTCTGGAGAAATCATCAATGAAAGTTAAGAAATACTTGCAGCCAGAGAATGAAGCAAGAGGAAGTGGACCACACAAATCACTGTGCACAAGCTGTAAAGGGGCTGAGGCGTGCCAAGAGGCACGTTTTTCAAAACTGTCCCGATGATGTTTTCCGAGTACACATCCGGAACAAACACCATCTCTGCAAGATACCATAGGAAGACCTGCCACCATATTTTATTTACATAGATGCTGAAGGGAGCGATAGTTTAAGTGAACAAATTGCTCATGCCAAAGTTTGCTCACTTCATCATTATGAGCAACAAATACTGAGGGAAGATTTGATGACCCAAAGTTGTGAAACTTATACAACCTTGTGGAATCATCAGCAATACCAGTAGCTAGAATCTGTTTAGGATCTCTTAGATTCTTGATTACAACATCATGAGGTGAAAATTCAACAATTTTACCTTCACCTGAATGAGTTATCTGATATACAGATAGAAGGTTGTTGGATAAGGTTGGAACACATAATACATCATTAAACTGACCATTGTCTAGATGAACAGTTCCAGTCCCTACAACATTAAGAGATCTATCATCACCAACATATATATTTTTGGTGTTACAATCATGTAAAGAAGAAAACATGGCTTTGTTTTTGGCCATGTGATAAGAGGCTCCAGAATCAATGAGCCACTCATGAGAATGAGAAGAAGAAGATACATTTAATGCATAACCAGACTGAGATGATTGACAATGACATGCAGAAAGTGCCATTCCTGAAGACGAAGTTGAAGTTGAAGTAGAAGAATGATCCACATGGATGTTATGCTTCTTCATTACTGCTTCCAAGGCTTCCATCTTCTTAAAGCATTTAGATTCTAAGTGGCCATTTCGATTACAAAACTGGAAATGTCTATCAATCTTCTTCCCTTCGTTTTTATTTGCATTATCATTCCGGTGAAATGATTTTCATTTTGAGGCTGAAATTGCTTAGGACCCTTGTTTGGTTTAGGACCATTCCTTTTAGGATACGACTTCTTAGGATTCTTTGAATTTGGTTGCTGTTGGGCGGTTAATGCTTTCTTAGAAGAGTTTCCAAGATTAAGAAGACCAAGGTGTAAGAGTTTTTCTTGTTCTCTTATTAAAGAATCACAACAAGAGTCAAAGGAAGGGGCCTTGTAGTCTTTTCCTTGACAAATGAAAGCTTCCCTTGTAGAATGGAAGGTGGAAACAAATACAGAGTAGGCTGGTCCCAACTTAGTAAGGATGGAATAAATAAAGTTACTATCTTCTTTCTTAACCTTAACACCTTCCAAGAGATATCTAAGGGTCTTGAATTTGGACAAGAAATCTTCAATGCAAGAAAAATTATTAGGATCCAATGTAAGCAACTCATTTTCAAGTTGATGGGCTCTAATTTCATTTTTAATCCCAAAAATTTAGTGATTTGTTCCAATGCTTCATGAGGAGTATCAAGTTCTGCAATATGGAATCTAAGATCAGGAGAAATAGACATCCCTATCAAACCACGTGCTTGATCTTGTCTATTTTCCCATTTTGCAACCTTGTCTTCATCTTTTGGTTTCTTCTCTTGGCCCGTGGCTATTCTGTAGAGACCTTTACTTCTAAGTAAATCTTCCATGTAGGATACCCATTGGAAGTAGTTAGTGGTGTCAAGAATGACTTGGCATGGACTTTCCATTTTAAAAAAAACTGAAGCTGAGGATGCTGAGAGTAAGTGTTCCAATGGATAGATCTCGAAAAATTAGGCTGTTTTAAAAAAAATGGCTCTGAAAAAGGCTTCCGGATGAAGAAGTTATGGCTTTTTTTAAAAAAATTGTTGAAGTTGCCGGCAAAGTGCGTGAATGTGCAGGAATGAAAAAAAAACGCCCCCACAAAATGGAGATTTGAACCCAAGACCTCTACTCTCTTAAAATAGCTTTGAACCAATTGAGCTATACAAAAATTTGAGAGAGAGAGAGAGAGAGAGAGAAAGAGAGAGAGAGCGGGGGGGGGGCTTGGGTTGCGTGCTTGCCTTGAGAAAGCTCTATTTTCCTACAAAACAAAAACACAAAACCCAACACGAATATGAAAAGAAAAAGGAACCTTACGGCTCAAAGTTAGCTTTAGTTGGAAACTAAATATTTTTCTCAATGTTTCTGATTTTCCAAGATCACACTAAGGTGCAGGGAAAAGAGGATACGCATGAGAAAAAAAACTTCCTTTCTGTTTCTGATTTGCCCAGTTTGCACAGAGTCGCAGGGCAAAGAGCATACGCAAAAATGAAAGGTATAGATCCGGTAATAAAAAAAGCTAAATAAACAGAAATCGAAATAACCAGAGAGAAAAATAACAGTAAACTGCAGATAAACACTGTATACCTCCAGATCTTAAAAATGACGCAGATAGGGCTACCGGAAACCTTTTCGCGTGAAACGAAAGGGGTTCCTCACTGGAACAGATGCTCCGAACACAACAGAGCAGTCCTCTCGGCCCGAAAGCAGTCAGAAACAGTAGATCTAGGAAACGACAGCCGCATGCAGTTCTACCGGCTTCAGATTTGGATCACCAACGGACGCGGCCCTCAAATAGTTCTGATACCATGTAGGAATTTACAGGGTAAGTTCCTCAGACAGAACACCAAAAGGACACCGCTCACAAACAGATCACAGATCAATACACCAGTATTTTGACGTGGTTAAAACCCTCAGAGAGGGAAACAGTCCACGGCCTGCGCCAACGTGGCTACTACAGGCAATTTATTAATAAAAGAATGAAAATTTACATAAGCTTCTCTCATGAATGGATTACCCGAACAATGACCCTCCATGCGCTTTAAATAGAACTCATGGACCAATCAGGTGTCAAGCCACGGATCAAGTTTCGGTAATACCGAGGAGAGAGTGAACCGTCGGATCACTACATATCATGACCGTCGGATTGTAAGTTACAAAATGTACAACGGTAAAGAAACACACTTTACCTAAATCTATACTAGACCAAGTTGAACTTAACTATTTCCTATGTGTCGGAATATCCTAATATGTGGTATATTAATATCCGTTGGCCCCATTGGGTATCCCATCACGTCATAAGTTAACCCTCCACCACCTCTCACTCCATCTTTTACCATCTCCCAAGATCTGACAACCTTCATATGATTTCAGCCCCCCTTCGCCATCTGAGCTTTACCATTTTTTTTGGGGGGGGCGGTGGGGGATCTGAAATGTGTAGTATATGAAACCACACCCGCCCTAATGTGGAAACCTCCCATCATTTCAAACCCCCCTCAGGCGAAACTGCTAACTGCTTCCCCCCCTGAAAATTTGTTTCTCTGCCTCGCGATACCACTCTCCTATTCATTGCACTCCTACCACTCACCTACCTCCACATTGTTTTTCGGTTAACTCGACCAATCACATTCACGCCCCACGTAAACCACCCTTCCTAATTACGTCAGCTTTCACAACATTTCCCTACCAATGAACCACTGCCACGTATCTCCTCCTGCCTTATCCCACTCCTACTTACCATTCCATCCCATGCCTTCCTTCAACCTCCACATCATCTCCTGCCCCCACGTCATATGGTTGTCTCATGGTTAGTTGAAATTATGTTTTCTCGTATACAACATAGTAATGTCAACCATTTATTACAAACCAATGAGAAATTATTTTCAAAAAATAAAAGAGGTTTTTGTTTCTAACCTCCTCATATACAAAATCCTTTCTCAGTTTTCTAACAGCTATTATGGTTTGGGAGATACAAATGCATCTTCAAAGGCATATTTTCCAGAAATTTCATGTTTCAGTCACCTATTTGCAGAGCATATTGTGGATAATTAGAAATGAATTATGATAAACTAAAGGAGGTTTTTGTTGCTCATATTATATTCTACAAAAACTTCTCTCATTTTGGTAACAGTGGTTAGGATTTGCGATATTTGGATGACACTTTTCGGGCATGTTTTCATGCATTTTCTTGTTTTTAGTTAGTATTTTCTTGTTTCCAACATCATCACTTACAAAAACCTTTGTTATTTTTCTAACAACTATTATGGTTTGGAAGAAATAAAGGTATTACAGGACCTTGGTTTTCAAAAATTCGGGAGGAAAAAGTTCAAAAGCAGTTTGCGACTTGGAGGCCACCTCATCAAATATGAGTTGTAAAAAAATTCGAATTTCTCTTATTTAGCAATAGAAATCCTCAGGGAGTACCAAAAATCTTCAAATAGTTTTAGTTAACTTTATTTTTTTTCTATTTTTGTAATACAATTTACATATATTTGTAATAGCTCTTGATATTTTTATCAAGATATTTTGTAATAAATTGTATAAATACTTCATCAATTGAAGTAATAAGGGTGGGATTTTGATGCCGAAAAGGATATTTGAATAGGAAGAAACATGGTTGATATTGTTGTAGGATGAAGTAGACGAAGGATAGTGATGAGGTTTAGCAGTTGGGGTTAGGGTTCACCATAAGGTTTGCCTTAGGAGGACCTGAGCCTTAGGCAGGGTCCAAGTAAAGTTTGCAGCCACCTGCACCAGATTAGGACAAGGAAGATTCATGGGACGTTTGGGGAAGGCGGACAGGACACGCGTTGGGTTGATAAAGAAATGATAGAATTGGATGGGGGGGGAGAGATCCCCTCCTATAAAAATGTAATGGCAGGTGAGACAAGCAGGAATGGATCAAATGGACTAGCGGGGAAATGAAGTAAGGACGCGCCAGTCATGGGGGCTCAATGACAAGATGGGTTGGGAAAGAAATGTTTTCCTTAAGAAACAAGAAAAACCAGGTTTGTAGTCCCAAATAACAAAGTAGAAGAATACAGAGGATATATAAAATACCATGCTTTGATTTGCAAGTTTGTAGGATCGTGGCTGTCAGAGAAAGAACTAGCAAAATGGATACAACAGAGATGGAAACCTAAAGGACATATTGACCTAAAATTAGGTGCTAAGGGCTTCTTCACGATCGTTTTCTCTAACCTGGAAGATAAGGAGAGGGTTTTTGATGATGGACCCTATTTCTTTAACAATGCAGGTCTCTTTATGAGACACTGGGAAGAATGCTAGAACCCAGATAAGGAAAAAATGTTAGCAGCACCAATATGGGTTTGGCTGTTTGGACTCCCAATTGAGTTTTGGGATCCAAAAATCTTGGAAGGTATTGGGAACTCAATTGGGACCTTTGTCAAAGTGGCAAACACCACCAATAAGGGTAGATATACATCCTATGCAAGGATCTGTGTTTACATGAATATCATAGAACTGCTTCCTCACTATATTGAGGTGGAATATCAAAATGAGGTATGGCAACAATGAGTGGATTACGAGCACATTCCATTCAATTGTAGAAGATGTCATGAATATGGTCACCTCTTTAGATCTTGGCCCCCGAATGTAGCAACATCATCGGACACTAGGAAGGAGGAAGAATCGAGGAAGGAGGAAGAAACGGGCAAGGAGGGAGAGGAATGTTTTACAGAAGTGCATCGCCGAAGAAACCTCAAAAAGGACCGAAAAATTTGAAACCACTTTCTAAGGATCCAACTTAGGTAAATAAAACAATTTCGTAGCTCTACAAGAAGAGGAAATGGAAGTGGATGGAAAATATAGTGGCAAAGAAACAACATAACCTAAAAAGATAGACAAAGGGAAAAATAAGGCACAAGTAAATATGGAGTTGGGAAAGGAAGTGGAAAGGACAGAAACTCAACAAGAGCAGATCCAAATGGAGATAGAACCCCAGAAGGACAAAGGCAGTGAGTAAGAAAAAGTCATGAAGAGACTACTATAAGAATGGAGGCATCTGGATGAGAGGTTCATCCCAGAAGATTAGAAGCAATTATACAAAGACATGTTCCAACGATACAAGGAGAAACAAGGGGCAATCATAGTTAGTCAACCAGAACATCTAGGATTTCAAGGGGGACAAAACACAGAAATAGGTAATGTAGGGAAAGGGGGAAGAAAATGGGTAAGAAGATCCATGAGCGAATCCATTCAAATGGTAGGAAAAATGCTAGTGAATTCGGGAAGATTCGTACCTCTGTCAGAGGTATTTCAACAACCCCTCAAGTTGTTAAAATGATAATTACAACTTAAAATATTATAGGATTGAATAGTAAGGGGAAATAGAGATACCTGAAGGAGATACTTAAGAGAGATAATACTAATATAATGATTATCCAAGAAACAAAGATCAGTGAACAAAAACTGAAAGACATCATGGGTAAATTTAAACTGCATTGCAAGATAATAGGTCAGGACACCATAGGAAGTGCTAGGGGCATGGAAATACTCTAGAACCTAGAGGAGGTTCAACTTGAAGGTTGGGTAAGTTTACCTCGAATTCTTTCCAGGAAATTCAAGAAAATTGGATCTCAGGAATGGGTCCTCCTCATAGGAGTGTATGGACCACCTATACCCAGAGATCACAGGATTTTCCTCCAAAACTTGGTAAAAAATCAGAGTCTCTACCTAGATAATCCCTAGATTGTTGGAGGAGAATTCAACATGATCACATCACTAAGTGAAAAAATAGGAGGCCCCAAAAGATCCGACTCAGATATGGAAGCTTTCAGGAATATGATCAATGAACAAAGATTGGTGGATATTCCAACGATAAATGGGATTCACACATGGAACAATAGAAGAGGAGGCACCCACCAAATTGCCTCATGGTTAGACAGATTCCTTATATCATAATAGATAACAAACCGAGATACTTTCATTGAAGCCATGATCCTTACGGGAATGGGTTTTGACCACTGGTCGATCAAACTCAAAATTGACCTCAAAGCTAGCCCCAAAAGGTGCCCTTTCAGGTTTGAGGCCTTCTAGTTTAGAGACCAAAAGTTTATGACAAAAGTAGAGGAATGGTGGAGACAAAGTCAATAGAGGGGGAGGAGAAAAATACATACCTTCCAACTGAAATTAAAGGAAATAAAAGAGAAAATAAAAAAATGGAACAAAGAGGAATTCGGTAATATTTTTAAGGACCAGTAGAAACTAGACCAGAGAATGAGGAGAATTCAAGAAGAAATCATAACAGCAGGTTGAAGCGAGGAACTAGCTAGAGAAGAAGGGGTTCTGATATGCCAAATTGAAGAAAGAAGAAAATAGGAAGAGATTCTTTGGAAACAAAAATCAAGAGTGAATTGGTTAAAAGAGGAAGAGAGGAATAAAAAGTTCTTTCATCGGGCCATGATTCAGTAGAGACAGAGAAACAAAATATTATCTATAAAGAACATAGAAGGAACACGCCTAACTCATCATGAAGAAATGTAGCAGACATTGGTCAGCCACTTTAAATACCTCCTTATGGAACCCCAAGAGGACCGACGAGAAGTTATTGGGAGAATCTGCAATGAGATTCCAAGTATGATTACCAGAGATCAAAACCTAACGCTTATGGGGGTAGCTACCATGGAGGAAGTTAAAGAGATCATGAAAGGGATGGAGAAGAATAAAGCTCCTAGTCTAGATGGTTTCATAGCCAAATTCTACCAAGCGGGCTAGAAATTCTTAGGGCAAGACATTTTGGATGTGGTTGAAGAATCTCGAAGAAACCAAAAGGTATGTCCAGGCTTAAACTCTACTCTTCTGTCTCTTATTCCTAAAATTCCTACGTCTAAAGACTGTCATGGTTTTAGACCTATAGCCATATGTAATGTAATCTATAAAATTATTGCAACCCTTATGGCCAAAAGTCTTCAGCCCATCCTTTCCAATATTATTTCCCCTGAACAAACAAGAGTTGTGGAAGGTTGTCAAATTCTTGATGGTTTGATAGTGTCACAAGAAGTGGTGCACTCTCTGAAATCCAAAAAAGAAGTAGGGATGATGATCAAACTGTACCTCTCTAAGGCTCATGATCGTCTAAATTGGGAATACCTTAAATCAATGCTAGCTGCCTTTGGTTTTTGCAACAGATGGATTTCTTGGGTCTCAGATATGATCTCCACCACAAATTTTTCCATTCTCTTAAATGGTATGCCAACCTCCACCTTCAATCCCTTTATGGGATTAAGGCAGGGTGACCCTCTATCTCCCTTCCTTTTCATCATTACGGTGGAAGGGCTAGGGAGATATATTAAAAAAGAATTGCAGGAAAGGAAAATCAGAGGTCTCCGAATTTGGGGGAATGATCTATCGATCACACATCAACAATTTGTTGATGACATCATGATGTTCTGTGCAATATCACTCAGGGAAGTAAAAAGAACGAAAGGTATCCTGGACCTCTTCATGGAAGCATCGGGTACTCAAATCAACAAGGAGAAATCTTATGCATACTTCTTCAACATGACCAGAAATGTCAAAACGTATTTGACAAGAATTTTGGTATTTCGATCGGGCGACCTCCCTACCACATATCTTGGCACCCTTCTAGCTCTGAATCCTCTAAAGATGGATAATTGGCATCAAACCATTGAGAAAATCACTGGTAGACTGGAAAATTGGTCCTTCAAAACCCTTAATCTAGTAGGAAGAGTAGTCTTGGTCAAAGTGGTATTACAAGAAATCCCAATTTACTAACTCTCAGCAATGGCAGCCCCTAAAGGAGATTGTTCTAAAATGGTGGAGATTTTCAAAAAAATCCTTTAGGGAGGATCGAAGCAAAAGAAGAAATAGGCATTGATATCCTAGCAAGGTCTGACCAAGAGTATAGATGAAGGGGGATTAAGATTAATGGATCCCTACACTATGAACCAAATTCTAGGGGCAAAGCTCTGGTGTAGATGGATGACGGGAGGAGGAGACCTATGGAAAAGAATTTGGACAAAGAAATATAACATTCTAGTAAAAATAGAAGAAATATTAAGACACAGGGAAATTCCAAGAGGCTCTATAATTTGGAACCTGGCAATTGAAAACAGAGACATAATATCCAAGCATGTGTTCTGGGAAATTAAGGATGGAAGATCAGCTAAATTCTGGGAAGAAGCCGACAGCAGAGGGAGAAACTGACTGCTATACAGGGTCTAGGAAACACCTTCCAGATGGCTAAAGAGAAGGGTTTAAATTACATTAGAGGGTTCTGGAAAGAAGAAAACATAGAGGAGCACTCGAGAACGTGGAAAAACCGAGAAGAATGGGATAGAACAATAGATGAGGAACAAAGAGAGTTTTATATAAAAGAAATGAAGACAAGGAAAATAGCTATTAGAACAAGTCCAGATATACTGAGATGGGGTCATTCAACGAGAGGAACATTCATGATCAAAGAAGCCTATAATCTCACCATGGAGCAGGAACAAGATGAGCTGAAACCGTTATGGAAACAAATTTGGCAAGGAAATTAGTGGCCAAAAGTTACTCACTTCCTCTGGCTAATGTGCAAGGGCCGAATCCTAGCCTAGGACCAACTCCAAAAGTTTGGAATTCAGGGTCCACCCTGTTGTAGTCTCTGTAAACAGGACCAGGAAATGACTGAACACCTAATGAATTCTTGTCAATTTTCCCAGAAACAATGGGAAGACATCTGGGGGATCTTTGGAAGGATAAACAGAGACCCCCAAAACATCAAAGAAATAATCAATCAATGGGGGCATGATCAATTCTTCATCCTAGTGGTGAGAAGAGCCTAGATTCTAGCTGTCAGTTTAAACATGTGGATGATATGGAAGGAAAGAAATGCAAAATATTTCAAAACAAAGAGCTAACTCAAGCACAGGTCTGGAGAAGAACCATGGGTCATATCAGAGAAGCCATTATAGTGGAAGCATGGAGTCAAGAGCATTGGAAGACAACATCCAATGAAGAATGGATCTTGGCCAAGCTAAACCTAGATCAAAGAATGGTAGTTCCCTAGATGTTGAAACCTTGTGGCTCAAACAGAACAAGCCCTCTCCATTTTTCACACCCTACTGTAGGTTTCATAAAACTAAATTTTGATGGGGCCTCCAAAGGCAAACCGGGGTCAGCGGGGATTGGAGGCATCTTCCTGGACGACCAAGGCATAACAAGATGGATATACTCAGACCATGGTGGTGTCATGTTCAACAATGAAGCAGAGCTTACGGTAGTTTGTCAAGGTTTAGGAACAACGATAAGACTAGGATATAACCACCTAGAGGTAGAAGGAGACTCCCAACTTGTTATAGATATGATGAGGAAACTTACTGATGGTAAGACCTGGGACAAGATTGTGAAAAGTTGGAGTACGACTAGCCTGGCCCAAGACTTGGGAGACTTAATAAAGAGGTTCGAATATATGATCATAAATCATGTAAGAAGGGAAGGTAACAGAGCAGTTGATTTCCTAGCTAACTACAGAACCAATGAGCAAGGAGGCAATTTGCATAGTATTTGGTCATCACAACTTAAGGAGCCTAGATTGGAACCCTTCATGGAAATCCTTGTCCATGACAACCATGAAGACACGAACTTAATATAGCATACACAGGTGGCCCTCGATCGGGGTGACGAAGTGGGAGAGTACGAACATGAAGACAGATCAGGAGAGAGGATGGCTAGGATGGCCACCTATTTTCCTCAAGCTGGAATAGCTAGATGTGGTGGCGTCCTGCATGACTGCAAGAACATCAAGGGAGCGAAGTGGCATGATTATGAGGAGAGAGATTGGAAAGAATTGCGGTGGAAGTAGGATGGGACATAAGGTAGGTGGGAAGGGATACATGAGGGTGGTAAGATTAGGGATTGAGCATAGAATGCAGAGAAAGGAAGGCGAGAGTAGGGCAGCACAAGCGTTGGGGTATTCTGTGGCCAAACATAACTTCGAGTATGTTTCTTCTCACTTACCTCCTCCAATTCTCTCTACGAAGAATAGTATGTTGAAGGTGGGGAGTAAGCTTGGGTATGTTGGGGAGGGGATGCGATAGGGTAGGCCCGAGGATAGAGATGAGAGGCAGAGGGATGGCACTGATCATATGATTAATAGAAACTAGATCATAGGCATGCCAAGGGAGTGTAATCTCAGTATAAACGGTCGGCCCTCGGAAACTAAGGAGGAGAACTTTAGGAAGGTTTGGATGGTAGATAGCTTGGCTGCCTCCCTTAATCTAGTATGGGAGAGATCCACAACTCTCTAGAGAGATGAGGAGGGCTTGAATAGGGTGGCGATGCCTAGAGAAAAGGAAATTCTAGAAAACTGGAAGTATGAAGATCTTCAAAAGTTGACGTTTTATGTTGATAACTGTAAGTGGGATTTAGAAAACGAAAAGATGGCTCACCTAGGCATATGAAGGGGCCATGGGGGTAGAGGGCACCAGAGCCATTCAGTTAGAAAAGAACCTACCACTTCGGAGACTACGGAGCCGAGAAGAGGTAGGAAATCCATTAAGGTGGCAGTCAAGGAGGCAAATTGAGCATACAAAGAAGGAATGGATGCCGACATTTGCCAGTTGATCCAGGAGATGGAGGACAACATCATGGAAGAAGAATCTGAGACAGAAATGGAATAATGGGGGGACATAGTCCCCGACCAAGGGCATACAAAGGGTAGGATGATGCTATTCAAACAAACCTTGCATATATATTGGGTCATGAAGCGCTTATTGGCCAGAGCTCTGGAACAGGTGGCGGGGCAGATGGCAAAAATTGCCCAAGGCATGCCCAACCTCAAAAAGGACATGAATAATCTGCAAATTATGATGTTTATGTAGAATAGTAAGTTGGATGAGATCCAACAATGAATGATGAACTAAAATTGATAGTCTTAAGTCTGAACTTACTAAGAGTAAGGAGCACTTAATTAAGATGAATCAGGAGCTGCGGGATCAGGATCAGATGAAACAGGAGCGCTCTGGTGCCAAGTGACTCTGTTGCTGCACCGACTATCATTGATTGTGAGAAATATGATAGAAAGTAATAGTATTTTATCTTCCAGGCTTTACTGGTATTTTTAGCAAATAGCTTTTACTTTTCCTGTCTTTATATGTCAGTTCAGACCTTAAACAGTGTCTCTAGATGTGAAGTGTATTTAGCTTGGGTTGAAAGACTTGCTAAATTTTGCTACTAGATGTCTTATAATAGACTAAGGTGGCCAACAGACTTGGTTTCCCATGTGGGCAAGTTGAGGCCACAAAGATTTTGTATATGGAACAACTTGCCTATATAAATATAAAAAGAAGGAACTACCATAGCGTACAAAAAAAAAGGGTGGGATTTTGATGCCAAGGCTCTTCACTTTGTAATAGCTTCTCTTATAGTATTTCTAATGAAAGCCTTTTGGTTCTAGTTTGATGGAATTTTTTTTTTACTATGTCTTTCTAGTGCTTCATATCTTATTTCTACACATGTTCAAAGAATTTATATGAAGGTGTGGGTAAGTGTATATTAAGTATTAATCTCTCTAAAATCCCCTATAAAGTCATAACCTTTAGAAAGAGGTTAACTTATTGGACCATTTTTCCAAGATAATTCCTCTTTGATTGGTTTCTTCTTTATGCCTTCTGATAACCAATACAAGATATTAGCTTATTGGACTATTTGTCTGAAATAAATCCTCTTAAATTGGCTTCAGTTTGGCCTTTATTTTCCTTTGAATATATTTTGTTGGGCTGTAGAAATATTCTACACACATCCAAATTTCCCTTGTTGTTAAGAAGTCTTTTTGGTTTCTTAATTATTAGGAATCTGCTTACATTCTTCTATCATAATCCTTGAAAAGCTAAGTCATTTTGTTAGGCTGGAAGCTGACATGTTCTGAAGAGACGCTATGAGAGAGGCCTTTAATCATGGATAGGGATTGTCATTAATCACTAACCACCCCCAATTAAAACCATAAATCTGGTCTTATGCTTCAAAGGCTGTTGTTCAGTGACAGGTGAACAATGTTAAACAAACCCTCGTAACCACTGAGGGAGCCCCCTCTGGTTCAAGGGCCAACTTGAACCTAAAGGTTCGTTGAGTTAGTTTCCTGGCATAGTTTTTTCAGCCAAGAACTACCTATGAGAAACAAGTACAACGCCACCCTCCCATTGATTTTCACCATATTCCCTTGGCGGACAAAGACTACAAAATTCATGACACCCTGTGCGAGTTTAATCTATTTGAAATGTATTGTTGGCTTGAGGACAAGTTCATTGATAAGTCTAATGATATTCAACTGCGGGAATCCAGTATGCCCCATTATATCTTTCCCCGTACCCACAACACCCTTGAATTCATCAGGAACTGTCATGCTTGTTATTTACCTAGCCAAAGAGCTATTATTGCCCCTACTGGAGAAATTCTATTCACCATAACTCCCCAAGCTATAGACCAAATGATGCAAGCTCCTACAACAGAGAATGCCACTCCTTTCTCTCATGAAGCACTTATTGAATTATATTAGAAACCATTATTTGCAAAAAGATCCAAAACCCTTTAGCTTTTCCTCACTGAAGATGCCCCATTACCCAAGAAAAATGCTCCCTATCCATCCTCCATTTTCCCTAAGAGAGCCAAGAAAATCATTACAGTTATCTCCTACCTCCTTGGTTATTACTCAGATCAGTGGGTAGATGAGGAAATTATAGGATTTATTTCCATTTTCTCCACAGATTCCAAGCCTTCCATATTGTTCAATTTCAACCAATTCCTTGTATATTCCATGCATGAACAGTTTGTCAAATTCCAAATTGAGGAAGTATTCAAATATGCTTCGATGTTAGTATACATGTTTTTGTATTTTCATGGAGACAACCTCAATCTTGCATTACAAAAGTTGGATGAAGAAAGAAATCAACAATCAATCATCTTTTGGACTACGTTGGTAATGAAGGAACAAAAGAGTATTCATACAAAAAATTCATAGAAATGTTTGTACATACAAACTTAGTCTCCTAAGTAGCACTCTAGAGCCAAGAATCAGTGAAGAAATTAGGAAAATTTTGCAGTTATTAGACCAATTCCAGATAGGATATTGGTACCTTTACCATAATTACAGAGAGTTAAAGATATTTGGGTCTGAACTTGCCCCTTACAAACTTCTTATTTTCATAAATAGAGACAAAAGATTGAATAATATAAAAATCATCTAGAATGAATTGAGAACACTCTGCAAGAGGCAGAGGGGAAATTGGTGTCAAATTCAACAGTATAGACTCATGTCACACAGGAGAAAATGGTAAAAAGGAATAGAGTAGAGGAGTCACCTTCAGTGACTGAGATTTCTAGTGAAGGCTTCAAACTCATGTACAGGAAGAAGACCAAGCTCAATTCCAAACTAATCCTAAGCAAGGATTTAGATCAAGAGTACATTATCACCACCAAAGAGCCACTTGTTTCCTCATTAGTAGGTGATCAAACTAAACTTTCTGCTACTACTTTGACAACTTCATAAGATCAGCAACAGGTTATGCAAACTAGAACATCTACCACAGGGGAGACATAAAAGAGTATATTTTCAAGGAGATTAAATTGATAAATAAGTCATGGAAGATTAGCACAGATAATCAGTTCTGGAAGTAGACTTCCAGTTCTCAAAGCAAACTGTTGTCAGCCTTTGATTTAGAGAAAGGCAAAATGAAAATGGCCTTCCTCCAATCACAGATTTCACAACCCAAGGAAACATCAGATTACAAGAAGACTTCATTTGAATTTGATGTGAAATACATACATATGTTACAGGTCTATTTGGGCATATCACCCCTGACAATCAGATCAATACAATTAGGGCTCATAAAACCCTAATTTAGTTGCTACATGCCCTAGACAATTCATCAAATTGAATGCTTTCATCCATGAAAGTTTCATAGCTTCAAACCCTACTGAAATGCCTCCTTGGGATACCAGCACAACCTTAGTCACGGCTAACTACATTGTAGAGTAGGTAGGCCCATTCAAACCTACACTGTAGTGCACTTAGGCCCACTTTTACCTGCGTTGGGCGAGAATGAGCGAAATTGGCATAGGATTCTGGGAATATTCCTTGATTCTAGAGCATTCTAGAAGGATGCACAACTCTTATCTCATATTATGAGCTCGACTTTGGATAGGTTATGGACAAATTATTCTTGTATCCTCTCAACCCTTTCTCCATGGAAAGTAACTCCAATTTTGGAAAACTATTCAATGCCCAATTTATGACAAAACCACTTGCATTTCCCTATAAATTGACCACTCATCATAGTGATCAAGGAGGATGGAATTTGAAGATTGTAGATAAATACTATTGGTTTGAGACTTGAGATCATTCTCAAGTAATGTTATGCTGCTAGAATGATGTGTTATTGGTGTGATGAGGGTTTGGACTAAGTTGGATGAGTAACACAGGATCAATCCACATTGGGTGTAACTTCTCCTTCTACGATCAATAAAGTTGTTTGTTCCTTTTCCCATATTCTTGTCTATATCTAGGATGAATATATGTTCAAATTTTGTCGATTACATTTTTTTTTTATAGTAGATAGATAATATTCTTTGATTGTTGTCGTCTTCTACTTATGATTGGCAAGTATCAATTGATCAAATTCAGTTCAAGCTGGAGAGACAAGAGAAATTCAAAGGAGATCAAAGGAAGCGAAAGATCACAAGTAGGTTCCTTAATCTCATATATATATTGTAGGAAAAGGTTAAACCACTTTCCTTCTATTGTTCTAAGTGTAACTACCCACTTAGGGAAGATGTACTTATTCATAGGTATAAATTCCATATAACAAATTGGCGGCCATACTTGAGATATGACCATCATTCATGGTAGTTTATCCTTATCATATTACATCCTAGTAGACTTTATTTGACTTCATTGATCTCTTTTCAATCATCTTGAAGTCTTTTTTGGTCAAAAAGTGTGCTTAAATGTCACCTCATTAGGCTCTCTGGCACCAGCGCAGTGTTGGTATTGACATAGTGCATTGCAGAGCAACCTTAGCTTAGAGATAGTGCTCTGCAATGCACTATCTCCCACTCAAGGCTACGCTAATCCTTGTCAAGCTAAAAAACCCATATTTTTCTTGGTTTTTTCCAAATTTTCTTTTGATGTTGTTTACTGAAAGATCAATGTTTTCTATGGCTTTGAAATCAATTTTCATTTCTTTTCGTAGCCCTACTCTGGCCTTCATTGTTTAATGTTTCTTAAGAGATTTCTTTATCATTATCAATTCATTGTCAAAGTTAGCTTACATCGATTAATATTTTCTAAAAAAGAGATTGTCATAAAGTCTTCATTTCTTTGAAAAAGAAAATGTCTTAAAGTTTTCATTTCTTGTGAAAAGCATTGATTGATCGTTTGTGCATTTAGTTTCCTTATGTTCATCTAAAAATTAAAGGAATGAAAAGAAAAACATGAATTATTCATTTAGAAGTTTGTGTGTGCTTGTAGGAATGGTATAGGGAAAGTTGCATTAGATGTGCTCTATGCTCTTTGTTTAAAGACTTTGATTGTTTTATCCCTTTTAGTTACAGTTTTCATTGTTTAAATCAAATGAAAAGAATGTTTCTCATTTTAGTTGCATTCTAGGAGTTTTAGAAACATCACATGGTGAACCTGAAAGGGAACCTTTTAAACAAGATCAACTAAAATTTATCTCAATTAACCTAATGGATCATTGTAACTTAACACATAACATTTAGAGGTCTAGGCTAGAGATGTGCTTTGATGTCATTAAACATAGCAGTTTCCACGAATGGTCTGCGATACATTCGAAGTGTGATACCTCATTCCACATACGTAAGTATATTGTAGCTCGTCCATGTACTTTCAGGTATATAGGGCAGTGTTATAGTATGAAAAGTATAAAGGAATTCTCTCACTATGCAGTTTTGCATTGGACAATGCTAACACGGATTGGGCCTCCATGTACTTTCAAGTATACATGGGAGGACTACATTAGGTTGCTATCCATCCATAGGTAACTGAGTCAGCCACCTTGTATACTGTGATACACCAAAATTAACATTCAGGGAGATTTCCTGCACGTATGTTAAGTCCTTGGTTTACTGAGGCAATATATTGCAGTTCACAGCTACTTGGTAATCCTTTTGCTTAGATTATCCCTATTTTGTTTTGTTATGTTATTTTTTATTAAAATAAAATTAATTGACCATGGATAGCATCCTCCACGTCACTCTTTAGTTGATCTTAGGTTGAAACATATGGAAACAACTCTGGAGTCCACCGATCAAGGAATTCCTTTTGATGGGAATCCTAGCCCTTTTTCTCCTTTTTGTAATATTAGTGATCCCTATATGGCTACATTGTCCCTTCCAGGACCTACCATTGGCTTGCCAGTATGGTTTTTCTCAACCTCCTTGGCCCCGCAACTGAATATTCCCATAACTCAACAAAATCAACCTCCAGTTGATCCTAAAGTTGACCCTTTACCTTCTTCATCGGTTGTTTCTTCCTCCCCTTCTTCATCTTCTCTTGGTGAAAGTATTGACACTAGTAACCAAGTGGATAAGAAGAAGAAGAAAGGGAAGAAGAAGAAGAAGAAAATTTAGCAGGGGGCAACCAAGCAACGATTGCTTCGAATGTAACATCTAATGAGAAACCGTCTGATAAGCCTCACAAACTTTGATATCCTTACAAATATTGTACGGGAGACTATCTTCTTCAAAATTGTTCTGGTATTCCTCAGATCTTAGAAGAGTGGTCTTCTCATTCACATCATCTTGTGTCATCAACTTCTGGAGATCATGCTAGTGACAAACCATCAACTAGTGGTAGTAAAGTTCATGGAAAGAAGGGTAAAGTTAAGTTTCCCTGTAGGTTATGCGAAGGGAATCATCCCATTCACCTTTTTCCCTATCTGGGTGAAGCGCAAAATGTGTTGGAAAATTATCTTTCTTCTCTGCAATGACTTCCATCTGGTTACAGGAGACTCTCCCTTAATCCTTCACTAGTTGATGAAGTGACTGTCCCAAAACTGCTATTGGTCAAGCCCACTCTCTCTGAATGTGAATTTCGTGAGTCTATACCTAAACAATCACAGGTCAAGGAAATAGTTGACTCGATTTCACCTTCACTTAATCATACCTTTCCCATAGAGAGTGAGTATGATACCACTCAGGTTCTTCTTGTTTCTTTAGATTCTAATGAGCTTAGAGGCAATCCTGCCATTCCATCAAGACAAGAGGAAAATCCTCTCGTTCTTGTAACTCAAGGGGTTAATTCTCCCGTTCTTACAGTACCCCCTCCAAATAGTCTAGTCACTTCCTTTGATTGGAATCGACTGGCAAGATGCCGTCTTCCCTCTTATGTGCCTTTCCTGATCATAGAATAGGTTTATAATATGATTGGATCTAACACTATTATAGATGAAGGTGCATCTATGAGTATCCTTTCCTCCACTGCTTGGCGGGCGCTCGATTCATGGTCACCTATGCCTGTTACCCAAAATTTGTTGGCTTTTAATAGAGGACCAGTCAATCATTAGGGATCCTTCCTCAATTGCCTATTACCTTGCGAGAAAAAATTGTTTATCTCAATGTGATGGTAGTCCTAGGCCCTTTAGATTACAATTTAATTCTTGGGCACGACTATGTTTATGACATGGGAGCTATTGTTTCAACACTCTTTTGAGTGATGTGTTTCCCGCATGAAGGCAAAATTGTTACCATTGACCAGCTTTCATTTCCTGGCCCAAATATGGCTCCCAATCAACCATCTTCCTTAAATGGTCCTTTTTTCCCAATGGTATCCTCCCCGCCATGGGTCAATTATGTGGAAACCCATTCCATGCCTACATCAACTGACGAGCAATTTCATGATGTTGTGAATTATGTACTGGGGGCATTGGAACTAGATCTCTCTAATGGATTCCTTGCTATGTATCCCTTCCAAAGCATTGTTCTCCCATCTAATGAGAACCTCTTGGAAGTCATGACCTCTTATGGGTCGTGATCAAGGAATCATGAGCATAGTTCCTTGTCTTGTGTCAATCTCGTTAAAAAATGAAACAACGAATATGAGGATAGTTCTCTTACTATGTCAACCTCATTAAAAAATGAAACAGCTCTTAGAGCATAGTTCTTTGACTTATGTCAAGCTCATTAAAAAATGAAACAAGGTCCCCTGGAGCAAAGTTCCAATTTGAGTTTTTGATTAGATCTCGTAAAATCCCGGTCGAGTCTTTCACTTGATCTTGAAAATGAACCTTCATTCCATCCACTTGATAGCCACGAGTAGTCTACTTAGGTGAATGTAATGAAACTTGGGGGGCATGCACCTAGAATCGAGTCATCATGCTAGAGGCATGTAAACCAATCTCAATCATAGTTTTTTCTTGTTTCAAGATTGTGTAAAAATGAAACTTAATCCAAGCATAGTCTTTTGTTTCAAGCTTGTGTAAACATGAAATTGAATCCAAGCATAGTTTCCTATGGTTAAAGCTTGTGTAAAAATGAACCCATATCCATTTCAACCCTCGTGATTGCCATTCTATCAACCTCTTCCGTCAGATGAGCCTTGGTTTTTTTTCCTTCCATCGTCACTATCTTCTTGGCCAATCATATGCTTCACTTGGTTGTTTTACCCTTTTGAGGAACAGCTGCAATGAGTGGTCTTATTAACCAACCTTTTGACCGTTACATGTTTTGAGAAGTTCCAACATCACCGGAGCTAGTTACTATCCTAGACACCACTCATTCCTCTAAGTCGAGTCATCTTTAAGCTCTTTTTAGACTCTCAAAACATGAAAAGATTGCCGAGCACTTACCTTTTTCAGCTTGTAAATTGATTGGAAACGAAATCTACTCAGTATAAGTTTAATCCTTTTCTAGCATGAGATATATTACTTACGAAAAAGGAATACATTGATCGAACATGGTCAATAGGTTTTCTCTTGTATTATTTTACACTTTTTCAGACTTGAGAGACAAATTTACAAAAAATAACTTTTGGAGTTTTATTTTTGTCCCTTTTCAAACTCTCTAAACATGAAAAGGACCGAGTTCTTATTGTTGTTAAACTCATTAAAACTTCAAATAGCGACAAACTTGTCCATCATGACAAGACCGAGTTTCACCTTCGCTAGACTTGTTAAAACTTCACATAGCGATGGATTCACCCAAAGGGTGGAATTATAATATAATAATATGTTATCCTCCTCAAGCTTGTTAAAAAATAAAGAGGTACAGGTCAACAATGACTAGGGAAAATGGGAAAAGGGATAAATAACTTTATGGTAGCAAGTCAGTCTTGAACATGACACTTTCACTTCATCTCTGTGACTATTTGGGTTGGGTTATCTGCTTGATGGTTATCATACCTATGGTCTATCACACCATCTATCACTTTGGCTTTGGGTCAATGCTTTCAATTCATTAAGTTCCACCGACATGTTCAAGAGAAGTCACTTAGTAAACTTCATTCTTTGCAATACTCATAAACCTTCATTTTCATGACCACTATTCTGGAACATTGTGTCGTCCGTCACATTCTATCTTCAAAATCATTACATTAATTCCATGTCATTGATGGGTGATACATCAAGGCCCTCCTACGATGAGTCACTTCTTGTTGACATCAACACATTATCTAAGAAGTTGACTTAGAAACACCCTTCTAGTACCTTGAGGCTTGCATGCATCAATGGCAAGTTTCTCGCTTCCAGCAACAGGTTGACATAACTAGCCTTTGACCGAAAGACTTTGTATGGTGTTTAGCATGAAAACATCTATTCACACCATGTATAATGTACTATAGTACCTGTTAGTGTCAGTCTTTGAAGCCTTCCACCAGTGATCAAATATGCTCTTACAAAGTGGTCTCAGAGTGTCAAAGTCAAATTTTGTCATTTCAGTGAGCCTTCAAGTAAAATTTGGTCTCTAGGTATTAGGTCTAGGGTTTGTTTTCACTCCTTCCAGAGTTTTCCAAATGTCGGTCCATGTCACCATTCAACTGAGTGTACCATCATTCCAATAGTTTTCATCATCATTTCAGGTCCCAATGAGTCATTTTACACCTTGTTCATGCTTCAGTTGTACTTGGGTAAGACTCATTTCCCTGTCCTAGGGTTTTGAAGGTAATTTCTCTTGGATGGTCACATCATCAACAAAACTTGTATCCTAATGCTCATGCACCTTCCCCTATCCTTAATGTACATTATTAAACACTTCCCATCACTGATATCCCTCAAATTCCTCATTTTTCCACAAACCCAAGTTTCTTGCTACAATTTGACAATTTTCTAGGCTAGGCCTGTGTTTAGCCCTTTTGGACCCCTTCCCCTTACTCAATATTTGAAATTCCACTTTCGCCTTTTTCCTAACATCCCTCCCCACTTCTCAAAATTTCCTCAAGAATTTAGAAGCCCCTTATCCCCTTTATTTCACTTCATTTCGACAAATCCCCTCATCGGCATAGGTTTTACTCAAATGATGTTTCTGAGCAAGAAAAAATGAATTTGGAAAAAATGAGAGAGGGTTTTGGCTAAATTAGGCCAAGGAGGAAAAAAATCCTTCACTTTTTACACAGATGTAATGGTTTTAGAGAAATGTCAAAACTAATGTTGCCTTAGGAGGGTTGTTGCACTTCTGGAGTGACCTTGGGAAAATCAAGATTTCTCATAGCTTGGTTGGCTAAATGACTTTATTGATGAGTGAAATGATATCTAGACAGATAGATAGTTTCAATGAGCTATCCTAAGCTCAATTTGGAGTTTAGTAAGACCTTCAAACGTTGACTACAACAACACTTTTCATTTAGGTAGCCTCATTTTGCACATTTTGACCAGTCTTGGGCGATTTGACCTCTTACAAGGCAAATGAACTCCAAATTTAAATATTCAAGTTGTGTTGGAAGGTAGGCTCAATAGGCTTTCCAATGAGATATGGCACACCCAATTTGGACATTGGGAAGGCCTCCCAAACTGGTCTGCAAAAAGGTGTTATGCACCTAGGTGAGTGTGCTACGCACCTGGTAGTTGGGCTACAAACAATTCCAAAACTCATCAATTGCCTCAAAAATCCCAAATTCCTCCATGGAAAGTAGGTAAAATCATTTTAATTGCTAAAAGGAATTTTTGCATAAGTTTTTTGTTTGTATTGATTCTCTAGACATCAAACCCTAATTGTCACTAAATTGTCTCATATGTTGTAAAAACACACTCATTACTGCTGCCTTATATCATCTTTTACCGTTTCTATAAACCCAATCCTCCTATCCATAATTCCCTAGACATCAAACCCCAATTCCCACATTCTACATTTTCACTACCCCTACTTCATTACAAACCCTATTCACAACACCCAAACCCTATCCACTCTCCCAAACCCTACACTACTTCCCAAACCCTAAAAGCCCTACTCACAGCATCAAACTCTACCAACTCTCCCTAAAACCCTACTCATCCCTAAACCATGCTCACACATACATTTCCAAACTCCATCCCCCATACACTCTTCCCATTCCATTCCACCATCCTATTCCATACTATTATCCACAAACCATTCATATATAATCAAATTTTTCAAAACTTAGGGAAAACAATGGAAAGAGACAGTGAATATGACTATGAGGAAGAGACACTCAGTGATAGGTCCATGGAGAGACATAAGAAACAAAAGAAAGTCAAAGAGAATATACATGAGGATGATATATATGACGAAGAAGAAAGAGAAAAAACATTTGGAGGATAAGCTAATGGAGCTAGAAATGTTGAAACTGAAGAGGAAAAATGACAAAGAGGACCATGGCACTTTGACTTCCATTGAACAAGAGATAGAGAATGACAAGGAGCCTTGGTTGGAGAAGATAAACATGCACTTGGAGAGGTTTCTTGAGAAGGCAAGCAAGGAGGAGAAAATGATTCATCACTTAGCCTACCACTACCTAACCCAAAACAAGATTTGTAATGCAAGGATGAAGAGGTTAAAAGCCAAGCTATGGAGAGCCTTAAAGGCTAAAAAGGAGCAAGACAAGCTCAAGATCTTGGCTGAAGAATCATTGGCCCAACATAGAACTTAAAATAGATCACTAATGCCAAATTTCAAGAAATTTGGTGAACGTTTTGGCATTTTTGAATTTTTCAGGGAAAAAACAGGTTTTTCCTGTAGGTGCGTAGTGCCACCGGCGCTCGTTTTTGTTAGGGACCTCCATTTGAAGAAAACATGGAATTTTTGAATTCCTTATGAAAAGTTATGCATGCTCAAAAATTACTAGGAAATTTTGACAAGTCTTGGACCTCCAAAAGGGCCAAAAACACCAAAAAAATGCCCTCTCTGCCACTTTTTGGCCACACAGGAAGCAGTCTTGGGGGATTGCAATTTTGGAGGGGTAAATGGACTCCAAAAAAAAAAATGCAACCTTCTCTAGAAATTCAACTCACCAAGCATTCCAACAAGCTATCCTACACCTGATTGGGACCTCAAGAAGCCCTCCAAAAGGAGTTTGGAAAAATTATTATGCACAAGAAAAATGGCGCTATGCACAGGATGAAAAAGTGCCAATTTTGCTCAAAAACTCTGTTTTTCGCCTAGTTGGCTTCTAGTTTGACTTTTTCTCTCTTATGGTAAAATTCATGATGTGACATGATGTAAATTGATGTAATATGATCTAAAAATGATAAAAATTGACTTGATAAGGTAGATACATCAGTTGTAGGTGGTTTAGAGTTGAATGAATCAGTCTCATAGGTTTAGAGGCAAGTTGTTCCACTACCTATTTTTGTGTTCCTAGTTTAGATATGGTTGAAACTGCTCCTTTTCTCATTGATTTGACCCCTGATGGATAGCACAAGTGGTTTGGAGGTCTATATCATGTGTTTTTTTCAGTTATTTGTAAATGTTGGACTCTTGTGGATGCATTGAGCACTATTGTACATCACTTTGCAGTTTGCCAAGGAAATAAACCAGGGTTTTGAAGCTTTTTGTGGGATTGTTGTGGTAATGTGATTTAGAATTTGTTTTCTTCTTTTTAATTTAGTTGATATTATGTTTATGTGTTCCATCATCTCTCTCTTTTAGCATAACTAAATGAATCAAGTTTGAAAGGTGGAATTCATTGGTGTTTCAGTGCTCTACTTTGGGGTTTATTTAGTTCTAGATGTTTTTTACTGTTTGAAGAGGACTCATGACTCTTGCATGCCCTCTATAGCTCCTCACCAGTCTTTAGACTCACCATTACACTCATTTCAAAGTGCTAAAATACTTGCCTACCTCACCCCACACAAATCTCTGCGAATCTGTGTTCATTTCCGGGACCCAAACCTGCCTTCCCCATCTGATCCAACAACCCAACCATTAAATTCAATCAATTTCCTTTGAGAAAACATACCTGGCCTAAAATTAGTATTCATATCAGTCATATTGAGCCTTTATTGCCATTTTTACATTGATATTGACAAGGATATAGCCCTCTCCCGACCTAGTAGGGCTAGCTACCAGGTTATGCGTGGTTTGATGTTACCCTAGACCTGCCTTTCTTAGCCTGAGGTAGATTTAGGCTCTAAAATAGTGGCGAACATAATGGGGAACGTAGTTTTATGTTCCTCAAAAAAATGTAATCAAGTTTAGATCTGATTGTTGATGGTAGACAACGATCAAACATAGCAAGGTTGAAATCATTCACATGGCGACTCTAAATTAGTTTCAAGATCAGATCCAAGGACTCCACTAGAGGATGAACTTGACCAGTAGAAACATGAAAGGACAATATGGAAAGATTAGGCATTCAAGTTGGAATTTCATCCAAGACATTTTGTTCTTTGTTATTAATTATTTCTTCTCTTTTCCTGAGAATGTCAAGAAGGCTTTGAAAAGTATATTGTATTTGAGAAAGGATCCTCGACCTGCATTTGATTCCATCCCTTTGAAGATTGTGAATATCAAAGATTTGCATGCATTTGAGCTTGATCAAGGCCCTTTTCCTAAATCTTGTGATGATTGTCTTCAAACTGATGAGCCTAAACAGACCAAGACTGATTTTACACCTTCTGTACATACTCCTACACCTTGTAAAATTGCATATCAATACAAGCCTTTGATGTTACCTCCTATATCCCATGCTTTCCCTAAAAATCATGACCTATATCTACCAAGATTTGATGGTGACTGTGACAACATCACTACTAAGAGACATGTATTGAATTTTGAGTCTTTTTTCAACCTTTTTGAAGTTGATGAAGAAGATGTGAGTATTAGGATTTTTGCTCTTTCTTTGCAAGGCAAAGTTAAGAGTTGGTTCAAAACCTTGCTTGATGCGAGCATCTCAGATTACCAACAGTTCTTCAAAGTTTTCCTCGACAAGTGGATGATCAAGCAGAACTCGTTCTTGATTATAGAAGAGTATAACTAGATGAAAAGACTGCCAGAGGAGACAGTACAACAATTTTTTACTAGATTTAACCAAGTCTAGTTTTTAATGCCGGTTAATATAAGGCTTCCTCCTGGATCCACTCTCTTGCACTACCTGGAAGCCTTTGATCCAGAAATGGAGTTTCAGCTGAGAGAAAGAAACCTTGCAACACTTGAAGAGATGTAGAATAGTGCAGTAGATGTAGAGGCTAATCTGTTGATCAGAAGGGCAAAGATGAAGGAAGAAGAGATGAAAACATAGATCCATAGGAATCATCATCTTTAGAGGTAAAGCTTGAAATTTTGGTAAGTGTAGTGGAAGAGATGATGCATAAGATTACTACAAGGAATGAGTATGATGTTTAAGACTGTGGCTCATTGATTCAAGAAGAACAAGAGGCTGATCCAAAACTTTTTCTTTCTTATCACAGTTGTCATAGATCTAATATTGATTATTTTATAGATCATCTTGGAGAAGAGAGATTTGTTGATATGACATGTATGCTTGATGATGTGTTTTATATTGATGATTTGCCTAAGTTTGATCAGTATGATGATGATGATTATGTCCTCCAAACAAAAGATAATCTTGTAGACAAATCATCAGTTAGTTTGTGGAAGGAGGAAGTTCACTTTCAACAGTTCGAGTATAGTGATCAACCGTTACATATCAGCTATGGAAATGACGAGGAAAGTGCAACAAATTTTGAAGTAAGTGAAGGATCTTTTCCTTTTTGTTTTGCTTCATTACAGTTCATCAGAGATGACTTTCATACAATCAGAAATCAACTGTCGATGAGTCTTGATCTAGACCATCTTGAGGGAAATGAAAAACTTGTTCAAGACTTTTCATATCCATAGTTGCAGCCTCTGAATGCCATTGATTGTCAAGTTGCTAATGAAGACTTGAAATATGGAACATGTGATCAAATGATGCAAGATGATTTCGTACCATTCTTTTTTGAATCATTTCAGTTTTTGAAGGAAAATTTGCATAGTACATCTTCAGTAAAGGATAAGTAGCTTGTAGAAAATCATGCAATCTCATTAGAACCAATAGAAAAAGGGTTGCAATAGTCTTTTCAAAATTTTCACGATCCAATAGATGATGTGTTGGATGATGTTTGCAGTGAAATTTCTTCTCCATTAGCTACTTGTGAGCTTGAAACGTGTATTGATACAAACTTGATTTGGCACCCAGTTTCTTTGTCATTTTCAGCAGGAGTCACGTCACAAAGCTCAGATGAAAGTTTGTATTCATGGTACGAGGAGAAGGAAAGTAATTCATTGGATGATATAAGTCCCAGTGTGCATGAATTTCAAGATCCTTATGCAGTGTTTTTGGAGTCAGATAGAGAATCCATATCATTCAACGGATCTATTTACAAGTTTTCATGGGAGTTGCTTTTCAATAGTTCTTTCTTGTTGTTCATAAGAAAGCACTTGTGGAGAATGCAAAAAGAAACCAAAATGCTTACTTGGTTGCATTGGTTGTTTCATTTCACTTGATCAGGTGATGAATGGAACAACGAGAGTAGGTTGTATTGAATAAGCTCCATTTTGAGCATATTTTCCAGTTTGTCAGTTGTGTTTTATTATTGAGTCAGTTTCAAGTCAGTTTGTGTTGTCAAGTAATCAATTTTCAGTCATGCATTTCAGATTGAGTTTTTGATTCCATGCCCAATGGATAAGGCACTGGTCTGCTCTCCCAAAGATCTGCAGTTCTTGGCACCTCGAAGGAGCTATTGTCCCCATTGGAGCCAATGTTAGTGTCAGTCTTTTAAGCCTTCCACCAGTGATCAAATATGCTCTTACAAAGTGGTCTCAGAGTGTCAAAGTCAAATTTTGTCATTTCAGTGAGCCTTCAAGTAAAATTTGGTCTCTAGGTATTAGGTCTAGGGTTTGTTTCCACTCCTTCCGGAGTTTTCCAAATGTCAACCCATGTCACCATTCAGCTGAGTGTACCATCATTCAAAGAGTTTTCATCATCATTTCAGGTCCCAATGAGTCATCTTACACCTTGTTCGTGCTTCAGCTGTACTTGGGTAAGGCTCATTTCCCTCTCCTAGGGTTTTGAAGGTAATTTCTCCTGGATGGTCAAATCATCAACAAAACTTGTATCCTAATGTTCATACACCTTCCCCTATCCTTAATGTACCTTATTAAACACTTCCCATCATTGATATCCCTCAAATTCCTCACTTTTCCACAAACCCTAGTTTCTTGGTACAATTTGCCAATTTTCTAGGCTAGGCCTGTGTTTATCCCTTTTGGACCCCTTCCCCTTACTCAATCTTTGAAATACCACTTTCCCCTATTTCCTAACATCTCTCCCTACTTCCCAAAAGTTCCTCAAGAATTTAGAAGCCCCTTATCCCCTTTATTTCACTTCATTTCGACAAATCCCCTATTCCACACATCGAGATTGGTTTTACTCAAATGATGTTTCTGAGCAAGAAAAAATGAATTTGGGAAACATGAGAGATTATTTTTACTAATATAGGCCAAGGAAGAAAAGCCTCCTTCACTTTTTACACAGGTGTCATGGTTTTAGAGGAATGTCAAAAATAAAGTTGCCTCAAGAGGGTTGCTGCACTTCTGGTGTGGCCTTGGGAAAATCAAGATTTCTCCTAGCTTGGTTGGCCAAATGACTTTCTTGATGAGTGAAATGATATCTCAACAGAGAGATATTTCCAATGAGCTATCTGGAGCTCAATTTGGAGTTGAGTAAGACCTTCAAAAGTTGACTGCAAAAACACTCTGCATTTAGGAA
Source organism: Pinus taeda (assembly GCA_000404065.3). Classification (NCBI taxonomy): domain Eukaryota; kingdom Viridiplantae; phylum Streptophyta; class Pinopsida; order Pinales; family Pinaceae; genus Pinus; species Pinus taeda. The sequence goes on from APFE030284154.1 coordinate 28,494, forward strand.
ACCTCATTTTGCACATTTTGACCAGTCTTGGGAGATTTGACTTTTGACGGGCAGATGAACTCCAAATTGAAAAATTCAAGTTGTGTTGGAAGGTAGACTCGATATGATTTCCAACAAGCTATGGCACACCTAATTTGGACACTAGGAAGTCCTCAAAAACGGGTCTGAAAAAGACGCTATGCACCTGGGTGAGTGCGCTACGCACCTGACAGTTGGGCTACAAACAATTCCAAAACTTATCAAATTGCCTCAAAACTCTGAAATTCGTCCATGGAAAGTAAGTAACATCATTTTTATTGCTAAAAGGAATTGTTACATAAGTTTTTTGGTTGTATTGATTCTCTAGAAATCAAACCCTAATTGTCACTAAATTGTCTCATATGTTGTAAAAACACACTCATTACTACTGCCCTATATCATCTTTTACCGTTTCCCTAAACCCCATCCTCCTATCCATAATTCCATAGAAAACAAACCCTAATTCCTACATTCTACATTTTCACTACCCCCACTTCATTACAAACCCTATTCACATCACTAAAAACCCTACCCACTCTCCATAAAACCCTACTTATCCATAAACCCTATTCACACATACATTTCCACACTCCCTCCCTCATACACTCTACCCATTACATTCCTCCATCCTATTCCATACTATTATCCACAAACCATTCATATAAAATCACTTTTTTCAAAACCAAGGGAAAACAATGGAAAGAGGCAGTGAATATGACTATGAGGAAGAGACACTCAGTGATAGGTCCATGGAGAGACATAAGCATCAAAATAAAAGAAAAAATAAGATTCATGAGGATGATATAGATTACAAACAAGAAAGAGAACAAACAGTTGGAGGATAAGCTAATAGAGCTAGTAATGTTGAAACTGAAGAGGCAAAATGACAAAAAGGACCATGTCACTTTGACTTCCATTGAGCAAGAGATAGAGAATGACAAGGAGTCTTGGTTGGAGAAGATGAACATGCACTTGGAGAGGTTGCTTGAGAAGGAAAACAAAGAGGAGAAAATGCTTCGTCACTTACCCTACCACTACATAACCCAGAACAAGATTTGTAATGCAAGGATGAAGAAGTTAAAGGCCAACCTAGGGAGAGCCTTAAAGGCAAAGAAGGAGCGAGACAAGCTCAAGATCTTGGCTCAACCATAATTTGCCCAGCATAGCACTTAACATAGATCACTCATGCCAAATTTCAAGAAATGTGGTGAAATTTTTGGCATTTTTGAATTTTTCAGGGAAAAAACAGGTTTTTCCGGCAGGTGCGTAGCGCCACCGGCACTCGCTTTTTATAGGGACCTCCATTTGAAGAAAACTTGGAATTTTTGGATTCCTTATGAAAAGTTATGCATGCTCAAAAATTACTAGGAAATTTTGACAGGTTGTGGACCTCCAAAAGGGCCAAAAACACCCAAAAAGTGCCCTCTTTGCCACTTTTTGGCCACACAGGAAGCAGTCTTGGGAGATTGCGATTTTGGAGTGGTAAAGGGATTCTAAATAAAAAAATTCAAGTTTCTCCAGAAAGTAGACTCACTGGGCTTTCCAACAAGCTATTCTAAACCTTATTTGGACCTTGGGAAGCCCTCCACAATCATCTTGGAAAACGTGCTATGCACAGGAAAAATGGCGCTACGCACAGGATGAAAAAGTGCCCATTTTGCTCAAAAACTCTGTTTTTCGCCTAGTTTTCTTCTAGTTTGACTTTTTCTCTCTTATGGCTAAATTCATGATGTGACGTGCTATAAATTGATGCAATATGATGTAAAAATGATAAAAATTGACTTGATAAGGTAGATACTTCAGTTGTAGGTGGTTTAGAGTAGAATGAATCAGTTTCCTAGGTTTTAGAGGCAAGTTGTTCCACTGCCTATTTTTGTGTTCCTAGTTTAGATATGGCTGAAACCACCCCTCTTCTCATTGATTCGACCCCTGATGGATAGAATAGGTGGTGTGGAGGTCTATATCATGTGTTTTTTCAATCATTTGTAAAGGTTGGACTCTTGTGGAAGCATTGAGCACTATTGTACATCACTTTTGCAGTTTGGAAAGGAAATAAACTAGGGTTTTGCAACATTTTGTGGGATTCTTGTGGTAATGTGATTTAGAATTTGTTTTCTTCTCTGTAATTTAGTTGATCTTATGTTTATGTGTGCCATCATCTCTCTCTTTCAGCATAACTAAATGAATCAAGTTTGAAAGGTGGAATTCATTGGTGTTTCAGTGCTCTACCATGGGGTTTATTTAGTTCTAGATGTTTTCTACTGTTTGAAGAGGACTCATAACTCTTGCATGCCTTCTCCAGCTCTTCACTAGCCTTTATACTCACCATTACACTCATTTCAAAGTGCTAAAATACCTACCTTCCTCACCCCAGAGAAACCTTTGCAAATCTGTGTTCATTTGCCAGACCCAAAGTTGCCTTCCCCATCTCATCTAGCAATCCAACCATTAAATTCAATCAAATTCCTCTGAGAAAACATACCTAGCCTAAAATTAGTATTCATATTAGTCACCTAGAGCCTTTCTTTCCATTTTTACATTGAGATTGACAAGGAGAGAGCCTTCTCCCGACCTGTTAGGGCTAGCTACCAGGTTAAGCGTAGTTTGATGTTACCCTAGACCTGCCTTTCTTACCCTAAGGTAGATTTAGGCACTAAAAATACCTTGAGAATCATTATTATTATCATTGATTTCTCTCAGATCTATTAACAACTTACATCATTGGCTGCTAATCAAATGGTGTCTTCCCATGTTCGACTCCAGATCACATTTTCACATGGTTAGACTCATACTTGAGTCAATGATTGGACAAGATAGAAGACCCCATATCTAGTTTCATCCATTTGGGCTGCGAATTGAGGAGAGTACCAAATCATATGTATGATGGCTCTACATAGATGGTCATCCTATCATGGGTCTATATCTGTAGACGGCTATTTCATTTATGTACATGTAATGAAAAGTTTATATGTTGAGTATGGGTATGCCTTCCCTCGATAATTCATGAAAAATTCAAATATCTCGTGATATTATGTATTATAATTGATGCAGGTCACCATCCGCTTCAGATCCTCCTCATCACATCATAAAGCATATCACTTGACATTATCATTTTTTACTTCATGCTTTAGGGGGTAGCTGTTACATGTCTATTTTGGAACATCACTCCCAACAATCAGATCAGTACAATTAGGGCTCATCAAGCCCTAATTCATTTGCTACATGCCCCAGACAAGTCATCAAATTGAATGCCTTCATCCATGAAAGTTTCCTAGCTTGAAACCTTGCTAAAATGTCTCCTTGGGACACTAGTGCAGCCTTGGTCATGGATAATTGTGCCTTAGAGCAAGTAGGCCCATTCAAACTTGCACTGCAGTGTAGTTAGGCCCACTTTGACCTGCACTAGGTGAGAATGAGTGAAATTGGCATAGGATTCTATGAATATTCCTTGATTCTAGGGCATTCTAGAAGGATGCCCAACTCTTATCTCATCCTATGAGCTCGACTTTGGATAGGATATGGATCAATTATCCCTCTATCCTCTCATCCATTTCTGCATGGAAACTAACTCCAATTTTTGAAAACCATTTAAATGCCCAATTTATGACAAAACCACTTGCATTTACCTATAAACTGACCACTCATCATAGTGATCAAGGAGGTTGGAATTTGAATATTGTAGTGAAATACTATTGGTTTGAGACTTGAGATCATTGTCAAGTAATGTTATGCTACTAGATTGATGTGCTATTGGTGTGATGAGGGTTTGGACTAAGCTGGATGAGTGACATGGGATCAAATCGCATTGGGTGTAACTTCTCCTTCTACAATTAATAAAGTTGTTTGTTCCTTTTCCCATATTCTTGTTTATATCTATGATGAATATATGTTCAAATGTTGCCGATTCCATTTGTTTATAGTAGATATATCATATGATTTGATTGTTGTCATCTTTTTGTTTATGATTGACAGGTACCAATTGAGCAAATTCAGCTCGAGCGGGAGAAATGGGAGAAATTCAAAGGAGATCAAAGGAAGTGAAAGATCACACATAGGTGCCTTCATCTCATCTATCTATTGTAGGAAAAGGTTAAACCACTTTCCTTCTGTTGTTTTAAGTGTAACTACCCACTTAGGGAAGACATACTTATCTGTAGGTATAAATTCCATATAACAATATCCCATTGACCAAATGGAGATGCACAAGCAGACTAAGCAAATGATTTCATCTACTCTCACGAAAACTACTGAGTTTATCTAAATTGCAAGTTACTTTAGCTAACGTCCAGTCACAATTAAAGATGGAGAAAGTCTCTTCACTAGCTAAAGACAGAAGGATGAGAGCTCTTTAAGACTTGGTAGTCAAAGTGGCATATGATCCTGCAAATATCAATGCTACAAAATAACTTGTAAGAAAGAATGACACTAACATAGCAGCATTGAGAAAACAGTTAAAGTTACCAGCCACAGAAGACCCTCTAGCCAAAGACATTGAAGAGACAGAGTCACATAAGGAATATGAAGCTCATAAGGAGTAGAGTGTATAGTTGAAACAAATGGAAACAGAGATGGAGAAAATCATCAAAGAATAGGAGTTGGCTTCTAGGATGTCTATTGTCCCTTTGCAAGCAGTGCCTCTTATAGTAATTCTTACAGCTACATCTTCTACAACAAACACAGGGACTGCTGCAAATCAGTTGGCAAGTGAAGTGGAGAATATGTCTCTCCAAATTGAAGAAATTAAAAGATTGCATGCTCAAGTTAATATTTTGCAAGACCAGAAGACAAAGACTAAAACTTTTAACGTAGCAAAGCTACAAAGAGCTCAAAACCAGATAGAAGCATGGAGGAAATAAACCACTGATTCCTCTATTGGACACACTAGCCCAAGTTAAGGAAATTACCTGGAACAATAATATTGAAGTAATCGATGAAATTTGGCCTTGTATCTAGATTATATTTGAACAGAAAGAGTTGATGGAGAAATCTAAGCAGGTCTTTCCATTATTAACACTAAATTGGGAGATATGCCTACCACAACCAATAACATCATCGAATTTCTCAATTCTGAAAAGAAATATGAATTGGATGATTTGGGAGTATATGGCATGAAGAAAACAATCTTAGAAGCGAATAAAGATCTGATAAAGAAGAATTTGATTGTGCAGCTTATAGAAAAATGTGACAGTTTGGAGGTAGCAGTCAACAAATTTTTCACCAGAATAGAAGCATTAACTAAGAAGGGATTTCCTTCTGTATTTGTAATAAATGACAAATTGATGACCAAGGAATATTATAAGAAGAAGCTTCAAGAAATTGAAAAGGATACTGCCAAGTCTTGCCACATTAAAGGTGCTATGACAGGAAGAGTTTTTGTTGAAGCTATCAACAACATGGGTTTCATCCAGCATGAGATAAAGCATATTTTTGTAGTAAAACCCACATTTTCTTGGTATACTGAGGTAGATGAGATCTACCACAAGGAAACAAAAATCACCATTCTAGATGAGGAGTGGTCAGAGAAATTTTGTGAATTTCAGGACTAAAGAAAAGATTATCTTCACCAACACAACACCCAAATAGTGGCAACTCAGCAACTGTTCTCCACCAAAATAGTGCCAGACCTCCAGATCACTTCACTAAATTCACATCTTTTGAGAATATTAGTCAATTTAGTTATTTTGTAATAAATTATAGATTTCCATGTCAATGTGGCATTGGTTGTAATCCTTTTGGAAATTTTTGTTTAAATACTTCATTCATTCGAAGTATTGAGGGTCAGTTCCTGATCATTGTAACTCTTTTTATCAAGCACTATACTTTTTCCACATGGCTATAGCATCATTAATAAAAATACTTTTCACAAGATACTTGTTCTATGACTTACTTGTGATGTTTTTCTTCTTGTAATTGTTGACTTCACTGTTATTCTCTGCATGTCAATCATTTGAAATCTAATTGTAAAGCAGGAAATGTGAAAAATAAGATTTGTTAATTGAGCACCTTATTTGGACTGTTTTACAATCTGTATGTTTTCTTCTAAAGTCTGATTAAATTTTTTTTAAATGCTTTTTAATCATTACTGAAACACACCTTTCCTCCACTTCATAATTCACTTTAGAAGATCTAGTAAACGTAACTAGCTTGCCTATGATTACTCTTTTGAACATTTGATGCAACATCCATATTTATTTGACTCCATAGCCCAATGTAAAGAAGGTAATTTTATCATATCAACCAACCAAACCAATCATACAAATTCAAGCAAACAACCAACCATAATCATAACTAGCCTAAAATCAATTTAAAAAACCAAGCTAAATCATAAAGAGAGATCCCTCTCTGAAGCTAGCAAGGCTAGATCCTAGTTTCAAGAGTGGGTTGATGTTTTCTAATATATTTACTCCCTCAACCTCAAAAATATAGAAAGATAACACTTTCCATTCCAATGGTGGTGCTGATGTTGTACTAGGAGCCCAATGGCTAGAATCCTTGGGTACAATAGTTTTTAATTTTCAGGAACTTTTCATGAAATTTTCTTTGGAAGGAAAGGAAGTTGAATTAAGGTGTATCATAGGGAAACTGAGAAACATAATAAGCTCTAATAGAATGACAAAGTATCTAAAGAAATAACAATATGGCGTAATTGCACAATTATGTTCGCTAGAGGTTCCCACATCAAAATCATCTATTTCTCCAGATCTCCAAAATGTCTTGTACATTCATTCCAAGGTATTTGAGACTCCCAAATGCCTCCCACCTATTCATGATCATAATCATGCTATTCATTTGATTCCAGGAAGTGTTCCTCCAAACATTAGTCCTTACAGATATCCCTATGCCCAAAAGAGTGAAATTGAACGTATGGTCGCAGAAATGCTAGAGGCTGGGATAATTCAACCTAGTCAAAGTTCTTTCTTTGCTCCAGTAGTATTGGTGCATAAGAAGGATGGGTCATGGCACATGTGTCCAGATTATAGGGATTTCAACAAGCTCACTATTAAAGATAAATTTCCCATTCTTGTCATTGATGAATTATTGGATGAATTGCATGGATCAATTTACTTCACCAAGTTGGATCTTCATTCAGGATATCATCAAATCAGAATGAAGACTAAAGATATTCCGAAAAAAACATTTAGAACTCATGAGGGTCATTATGAATTTTTGGTCATGCCTTTTGGCCTTACCAATGCACCTTCTACATTTCAAGGTTTTATGAAGTCCATTTTGAAACCCTTAGAAAATTTGAGTTAGTATTTTTTGATGATATAATGATCCATAGAAAGTCTTGGAAGGATCATGTTCAAGATGTTGACTGGGTGCTCAAACTATCATAGGAGAAGAAATTATATGCAAAAAGCTCCCAATGTTTCTTTAGAGTACAAGAGTTGGAATATCTGGGTCATATTGTATCTCATGAAGGTGTTAAGGTAGACCCTAGCAAAATTAAAGCCATTAAGGAATGGAAAATCCCAACATCCATAAAGAATCTGCAAGGATTTCTCAGGTTGACAAGATATTATCGCAAGTTTGTTAAGAATTATGGTAGAATAACAGCACCCCTAACAATGTTATTGAAGAAAGATGCATTTTCATGGACTCTAAAAGCAATGAATGCCTTTGAACATCTTAAAGAGGCAATGTGCCAAGCACCAATCTTAGCTACGTTGTACTTCACAAAAACCTTTATTATGGAATGTGATGCCTCAGGAAATGGAATTGGTGTTGTTTTAATGCAAGAAGAAAGACCCATTTATTTTGAAAGTCATCGAATCAAAGGAAATTATTTACACAAAGCTATTTATGAGAAGGAAATGTTGGCAATACTACATGCACTTAATAAATGGTGACCTAATGGGAAGATAATTCAAGGTAAAAATGGATCATGATAGTCTTAAATACATTTTAGAACAAAGGTTATCTTAATAAGAGCAGAAAAAATGGGTCACAAAGATGTTGGGTTATGACTTTGAAATCATCTACAAAAAAGGGAAGCAAAATGTTTTGGCAGATGCAATCTCAATAAAGGATGAGGATGTGGAAGCATTTGTTTGTGCCATTTCTATTATCCAACCAGGTTGTATAAGAAAAGCAAGGGATGAATGGAAAAATGATGAAGAAGTGTGGGCGCTCATTCAAAAGATACAACAAGATCCCAACACATTTGATATATGTAGCTGGAAAAATGATTCCTTATGTTACAAAGATCACTTATACTTGGGTGTGAATTCCCAACTCCAACAAAATATTCTTATGGAATTACACACTTCTCCCTTAGGAGGGCACTCAAGATTTTTAAAAACATACTAGAGGGTTAAGAAATAATTTTTTCCGGATGGCCTTAAATCGGATATTCAAAATTTTGTGGTGGAATGTTTGGTTTTCCAATAAAATAAAGTTGAAACAATTAAGACCCTAGGTCTATTAAAACCTTTATCCATTCCAAACCAACATTGGGAGGAGGTTTCAATGGATTTTATCATAGGTTTACCCAAGTCCGAAGGAAAGAGTGTCATCATGCTCGTAGTTGGCAGACTTACCAAGTATGTACACTTTTGGGCATTATCTCATCCATTGAAATCCAGTACAATTTCTAATACGTTTATGGAAATAATTCAAATGCTACATGGAAACCCAAAGATTATTGTAAGTGATAGAGATCGCATTTTCACTGGAAATTTTTGGATAGAATCATTTTCTTGTCTTGGTACTAAGTTAGCTCATAGCTCATCTTATCATCCTCAATCAGATGGGAAAATTGATATAGTAAACAAATGTTTGGAAAGAAATCTGCATTGGTTTGTCTGTAATAAATAGAGACAATGGGTGAAATGGTTGCCTCTGGCTAAATGGTGGTATAGCACTTCCTTCCATACTGCAACAAAAATAACCCCATTTATGGCACTTCATGGATATCATCCACCCTCCATCAAGTCATATTTAAGAGAAAATTCAAGCAGTGGAAGATCACATCGAGCATCAACAACAAGTTTTTCAACTCTTAAAGGATAACCTCACTTTGGGACAAAATAGAATGAAACAACAAACATATCAACATCGCAGCGAAAGCAATTTTGATGTAGGTAATTGGGTATTCCTACGGATACAACCATATAACAAATGTCCCCGAAGAAATATAATAAGGACAATAAATTATCACTAAAGTATTATGGTCCATACAAGGTGTTGCAAAAGATTGGTACTATGGCATACAAATTGGAGCTTCCTATAGCTTCCCAAGTGCACCTTTTTTTCCATGTTTCATGTTTAAAAAAGGTTATAGGTGACAAGCTCCCAGTTCAAACATTATTGCCAAAACTTGATGAGGAAGGAAAAATAATATTGGAACCTGAAGCAATCACAGAAATAGGAACTTGATAGCTACGAAATCGATCAATTTTGGGGTATCTCATCAAGTGGAAGAACTTACCTGTTGAAATTTCCACATGGTTGGATGAGAATTTTATATAGAAACATCCAGAACTACTCAAGCATTGAGGACAACACATTTTTGAAGGAGAGGGGCATGTTATGTCCCTATAATACTAGTGGTTCCCCCATTACTATTGTCAGTGTAGCACTTTTGTTATTATTGTGCCCCTATTGTCCCCATATTGTTATTAGTGTGCCCCATTGAAGCCCACTAATTTTATTGTGGTGCCCTTATATTATTATTGTTATGTCAGTTTTGATTATATTGTGATCCCTTAGACTCCTATATATAGAAAGGAGGTTTATTCATTTGTATCATCCAAGAACTGTCCATTTGTGTAATGTAAAGGAGGTTTCCCCCTTGAAGAGGCTGATTTCTAAGGCGTTGATCTTTCTTTTCTATCTTTTTGTGAGTTGGTTTCATAACAAATTATAATCTAGGAAGATGTATAGTTGATTGTCAGTTCAGTTGCTAGACCCACTCATTGGGCTAGAGGGATCATCTCTGTCTACAAAGAGGATTAACCTTGTCAACAAAATGGTGACTCCACTGGGGAGCTTATGACCCTTTCCTTCCCTTTCTTCACCTTTTCTTTTGATGAGTTTGATCAACCATTCATTTTTAGACTTCATTGCTTGTCTAGAGTTAGTGTCACTATCTGGTAGATGTCTGAAGGTTGTTAATTTGAACTCTTCTTGAAGATTTTTAGTTTTTTTTTTTGTTTTCCTCTACCATCATGAGTTTGATCCTGACAGTCGTGATGGTAGTGCGAGTTTTCTATTTACAGTAGAGATGATCGCTACTTTCCTCCTGACAAGTGCGATGATTGTAGAGAATTAAGAAATTTAGGGTTTTCCTTCTTATTTTCAGTTATGTTTGCCTTCTCCCAGTGATTTACTAGTGTGCTCTTCATTGATTCTAATATTGTCTAATTGCAATTGTCTTTTAACTTGGTTTGAGTGTGCTTGAAGTTTGATTAGCCTTTTAGCGTTTCTAGGTCTTCTAGGTCAACCTTCATCCACTCGTTGGTATTCCCATCAGAGATTAGAGATCAATTCCCTGTGTTAAAGAATCTTTGTGTGTTTAGATATACTTTGTAGATCACTTTTTGGTTCTTGTGCCTTAAGTTGTTTACATTAGTGGATATTGTGAAAGCCACTTAAGCTTCATTTGATGGACGATAGATTACAAATTTATTGTCTCATTGGAATCAAAAGGAAGTGTTTTCTTTGAAGTTTTTTGTTTTTCGAAAAGTGAAAGTCAAAGGGCTATTATTTTCATAGTTTTCAAAGCATTTCGAGTTGCATTAACATCATTGATGTGAAAGATATTTTCATATTTGTTGGATTGCTTGCATTCTCTTTTAATTTGCACCAGATTACATTAGTTGCATTTCGAAAAAGAGAAAAAATCATCATTATATCTTAAGGAAATTTTGCTTTAGGATTTGTTTTCGCATTGCATTTGCTTATCATATGAAAGGCTAGATTTTATATTTTGCATTTAGTATTTGAAGATTGTCATTGATGCACTTTTTCATTTGGTTTGATGCATGATTTGAGTGATCTTATTCCATACGTAGATAGTTTTCATCGAATTGAAGGATTGCATTTCATCATCTAGTTTTCATTTTAGGAATAGGTAACATCGTTAAGGACTTGAAATTGAAACATAATTACAATATCAACTTTAAAATATATCAATTAAACTAAGGAGCATTTGAAACATTGGAGTTCATATCTAGTGGTCTAGGTTAGAGACATGTTCGAGCATCTTAAAACTTAGCAGTTGTCACTCACTTTAGAATTAGACAATGCTAGCACAGACTTGTGCTCCCTATACCATTGTGTATATAAAGGGATACCCCCGTAGGTTGCAAACCTTTATCCATAGGAAGCTGAGTCTTCCACCCTATAAACATGATATGTTGAACATAACATTTAGGGAAATTGCTTGCACATACGTCAAGTCCTCAGTAAATTTATTTTCTGAGGTGTATATTGTAGTTCATAGTTACTTGGTACTTCTTTTACCTAGATTAACTTGAGCATTCATTTGATATTTTCTGACTCTTTAAATTTGAAAGATCATTGAGCAACTTGTCCTTTCAAGCTCACTAAATCATTGAAGGCGACTAGACTCACCTTTTTTTTCCTTTTCTCAACTTTAAAAGATGAAAAGGCAAAGTTTTTGTTTCTAAAAATAACTTCCCATGATAAAAATGTCGAACCCAAGCAGTTGCTTCTTGGACCAATATTGAGTAATTCTCTATTAATTATAATATTTCTAAAGCCCTAAAAAAAATTTCCTTTCCTTTTTGTTGTTGAGAGGAAGTCATCATGGCTGAACCATTGAGTCCATCTCATAGTTCCCCTTCATTGTCTGATATTGAAGGATCCTCCCAAGGAGTTCATCCAGGACTTCCTCAGTTGCTTGATGATCAAGGTTTTGAACTTAGAATTGTTTCGAGTATGCAACCTTTGTCTTCTCGTCTTCCTCCATCAAATTCCTAGTCACCTCAATAATCTGATCTAGATTCCTCTAATAATCCTATTCAGACCCCTGAGAGTCCTAAAAGTCACAGAGGTTTGTTGTCTATTCGTCAAATCTATTGTTCGATCCTGTTGTGATATCTCCTCAACACCCTTATAGTCTATATGATCAGCCTCATATTCCTTTGTAGTGATCTCCACATACATCTCGAGTTCCTCGTCACCAATTATTTCCATCTATGGTTAGAAGGTTAAATTCCAGTCTCCTCTCCGAGTCATTCAGGAGTTTCCTCTACCCATACTACTCATGTGGATGATGAGCAGGGATATGAATTCCCTCCAGAGGGCTTTCCTTATACAAGAAGAGTCCCATCTCTCACTTATCCTGAAACTAGTGGACCCATGTTTCCATATGGTTATAACACTTTAGCTCAGTTAGTCTCAGGTACTCCTAGTGCCTCGTCATTGTATCAAAATCCTGTTTGGTCTTCTAATGATATGCCTACATCAGGTACTTTCATTCCCAACCTGACCTCTCAAACTCCTATACAAATTGTAATCACCTCATTTCTTGTTCAGCCTAGCATTCTGTCATAGCCTATCTCGTTGTTTCAATTGACTGTCTCAAGTCAGGTCTCGGTAAGTTCTTCTACCCCTCCATAAAGTGGACAGAATGTGCCACCGCCTAGGGGTCAAGATATGAATATTCCTCTTATGTCAGGCAAAACCAATGTGTGTGGATTACAAACTCACATGGTTGGAGTTAATCAACCTTATTATGGTTCTATTCCTAACCCTTCTGGTCCATTCAAGTCAGGTAACATCCAATATTAGCAGCCTTATATGGCTCAGATTCAATTCCAACTGGCTTATGTCCCATATGGTTTGCAAGACTTGGTTAATTTGTCTTACATTCCTCAAGTTGGACCTTATGTTCAACATGTTCAATCTACTAATGTTGGTGGAAATGGACAGATTCAATTCAGGAAATATCAATACCCTCAGGATAGAACCCCAAAAACTATCTAGCTACCCTTGCAACAATAAGGACAACCTTTGCAACAGTAAGGGAAACCTTCGCAGCAACAAGGGAAATCTTTGCAATAGCAAGGGGAAGCATTGCAACAGCAAGGGAAACCTTTGTCGTAGTCGCAACAACCTCTACAACCAAAAAGTAGTTTTTTCAACATTCCTCCCAACCTTTGTCCGCAAGGCCAACCTTTGCAGCAGCAAGGTCAAGGTCAACCCATGCAGCAACAGGGTCAATCTCCTGATGTTCATGGTTAATAGGTTCAGCAGCCTTATAACCCGTACGCCATGTACAATGCTTCTCAGCAGCCTATGGCAGTGCAGTATCAAGCCTACCCTATGCCAAATCCACCTTATAGGCAAGGTAACCCTCAGTGGGGACAAAATCCTCCACTATGGGAGAAAAATCCTTACCAACAAGGATGGACTACATAGTTTGGATCTCCTCAAAGGCCCTATATGTCATTTAACATGCAATTGACTTTCTTGGCTATGTTGGAATTGCCCAATATCTTGAGGCTCATGAATGATCCCATTCTTCATTTTCCTCACTAGCCTCTAGCTCTATAAAAAATTCCAAGCGATTACCCCAAATTCGAGGGAAAAGCTAACGAGGATCCGCAAGCCCACATGATGACATATCACCTCTGGTGCTCCTCCAATTCGTATGTCGATGATTCTATCTATCTTCAACTCTTTTAGAGAACTCTTATATGTGATGCCACTAAATGGTACATCAAATTGGCTCGAGGTAACTACGGCGACTTCGACTCTCTAGCTATGGCTTTCCTCACTCAGTTCCAATTGTCAGTTTGGTATGAAACTGGCACTCATTTTCTTTTGTCCCTTGTTATGAAACCAGCTCACAAAAATATGGAAAAGATAGATAAACGCCTTATAAGTTAGCCTATTTGAGGGGGAAACCTCCTTTACATTACACAAATGAACAATTATTGGATGTTACAAATGACAAGACCTCCTTTCTATATATAGGAGTCTAAGGGGTCATAATATAATCAGAGCCGACCTAACAATAATAATGTAAGGGCACAATAATAAAAATAGTGCGCTTCTATGGGGCACAATAATAACAATATGTGGACTACATGGGCACAACAATATAATAAGGGGGTTGTACTAATAACAATAAGGGGTTACACTAGTAGTATAGGTACCTAACATTCCCCTCTCCTTCAAAAAGTGTTGTTCTCAACGCTTGAATAATTCTTCATGCTTATATATAAAATTATTGTCCTCTCATGTGGAATCTTCAACAGGTAAGTTCTTCCACTTAATGAGATACTCTGAAATTGATCGATTTCATAGCTGCTAGGTTCTTGTTTCTGTCACTGCTCTAGCTTGCAATATGATTTTTCCTTCCTTGTCAAGTTCTCGCAATATTGTTTGAACTGGGATATTCTGCAACTTTTGAATGAGTGGCCGCACTTCTTTGTCCTTCTTCCATTCATCCCTTGCTTCATTTATCCAATCTAGTTGGATAATAGAAATAGCACAAAACAATGCTTCCACATCCTCATCCTTTCTTGAGAGTGCATCTACAACAACATTTTGCTTCCCTTTTTCGTAGATGATTTCGAAGTCATAACCTTACATCTTTGTGACCCATTTTTTCTATTCTTCTAAAGATAATATTTGTTCTAAAACGTACTTAAGACTATCATGATCCATTTTTACCTTGAAGTGCCTTCCCATTAGTTAAGGTTACTATTTCTTAAGTGCATGTAGTATTGCTGACATTTCCTTCCAATAAATAGCTTTCTTGAGATGTAGCCGTAAAAATACTGAATCACGTACATCAAAACTTCTTTCACTGCGATGTTGATCTGCCTGTTGTTTCATTTAATTTTGCACCAAAGTGGCGTTATCCTTTAAAAGTTGGAGAACTTGTTCTTGATGATCTATGTGATCTTTCACTGCTTGAATCTTTTTCTTCTTGATATTTCCTTCTATCTTGAGTGTTTGAGGAGTGGTAATTTCTTCCAATGCATTACAAGATATGGTCGGATTCATTTCTTGATGATCAGTGTGATCTTTCACTTATTGAACATTTTTCTACTTGATTTGTCCTTCTACCTTGATATTTTGAGGAGTGGTAATTCCAACGAATGCTTTACAATATGTGGTCGGATTGATTTCTTCTTTCTCAATGTGATCTTTCACTTCTTGAACCTTTTTCTTCTTGATATGTCCTTCTATCTTGAGAGTTTGAGGAGTGGTAATTCTTGTCAATGATTTATAAGATATGGTTAGATTCATTTCTTCTTTCTCTGGCATTGGTTCTTGGTGTATATCTTCTTCTTTTGATGTTTCTTTATCCTTTTCTTCCTCCTCTTCACACTCAATGTAAAATAATTTCTTCTTAGCACACTTATGACCTTTAATGTATTTGTTATCACAATTGTAACAAAGTCCTTTTTCTCTTTTTACTTCCAATTGTTGTGGTGTCAACCTTGTATGTTGTGGAATGCTAGGAGAAGCAACACTTCTATCTTTATAGTTGTCAAGGGTAGAATTCCTTGTTTCCATAATTTTTCTTTCCACTTTTCTTGCCAAGCTAAATGGCTTCTCCAGTGAATCAGGTTCCCAAAGACGAACCTCATGTTGAATGTTATCCTTTAAAGTCCCTATGGAGACATCAATCCTCTACTTCTCCAGAATATCATTTTCCCTTATATTCAATTTTTGAAAGTCCTCAATGTGCTCTACCACTGAACACTTTTGTTTGAGATTTATCAATTGGCAAAAGTAGGTGTTTCTCTTTGTATCCTCATAATGTGATATCATTTCCTCCATGAAAATTGAACACGTAACAAGTGATTTATGAGAACAAAGTCCTTTATACCATAAAAATTGATTCAGTTCTAAATAATTAGATGCAATACATACCTTTTGTAACAATGGTACACCATGTAGATCAAAATATTTCTCCATTTGTAGTATCCAATTTACCGGATCCTTGCCATCAAACTTCCTCATCTCACTTTTTGTTGATTTTAGGAGCTCGATCTTGAAATGACTATCACTATGTCATTTCAGATCTTTATGTTCTAAGAATTTGGCTTGTAATATCAATCTGAGTCCTCTTTCTATCTCCACAAGCATGATCGCAATTGGATTCACGAAGAAAGATTTATTCCCAATCTCTTGTGATGACCTAATTATAGATTTTTTTATTAGAGCTCACTTCTACGACATGTTGTAGGTCATTGTTTCAACCTTAGGTTCTAAAAATGATACCCAAAAAAACTACAGTCCGTTCTCTTTCTGCAACTTCTTACAAAAATTCAATTTGATGCTCAGAGCGAAAGTTATGACAATTTTCCCAAGGTGACCAGTTTGGAATGTAATTTGGGGGTCTACCAAAACCCTGACTTCCTATATCATATCTCCAAAAATATAGTGAGAGAAGATCAGAAATTTGGAGCTGAGGTTCAGGTTGATTTCTCTCAAATGGGTTTTTTTTTTAGCTTCTGAAATTGTAGTAAAAGAGTTATAGTGAAAATTCCATGAGGACCTGATTTATATGAAATTATAGAGCTTGCAAAAACCCTAACTTACTCAGATCATATCTCCAAAAATATAGCGAGACAAAATCTGAAATTTGCACCCGAGGTTTTGTGCAATCTAGTCTCAAATGGATGTCTTTTTAGCTTCTGAAACATTGCAGAAAAATAGTTATAGAGAAAATTCCACAATGCCTATTTGGAGCAGCGAAACCCTAAAATCCAATGCTATGATACCAAATGTTATGAAACCAACTCACAAAAATATAGAAAAGATAGATCAATGCCTTAGAATTTAGACTCTTCAAGGGGGAAACCTGCTTTACATTACACAAATGAATAATTCTTGGATGATACAAATGACAAGGCCTCCTTTCTATATATAGGAGTCTAAGGTGTCATAATATAATCACAGTCGACCTAACAGTAATAATGTAAGGGAACAATAATAACAATATGAGGACTACATGGGCACAACAATATAATAAGGAAGTTTTACTAATAACAATAAGGGGTTACAATAGTAGTATAAGGACCTAACATCCCTTAAGAAAGACACTGTAACCCACATTTCCTATCATATCCATGAATGGAGATGTCAGTGTCACATCATCAAGTTTGAGATTGATGATGAGTTATTGATAGAATGGTTCACAAAATCATTTGTCAACAAAATTGCTAAGGACATAACTATGGGTGGATGTGTTACTTAAGAGTAAGCTATTGCTCATGCACAATATTTAGACATGGTCTATTCAAAATATGGCACATTGTATGAGATGTTACATGATCCTCTGAGACCATCATCAGATCTGACAACATCAAATTCTTTGGATACACCAACTATTTGTTGGGTTGTGTTAAATTCTTTTCATGACTAGCCCACGTAGTTAACTGGGGGGTTAGAGGGGGGTGGAGCCCCCCTTTGTTGCACCCGATTATGTAGTGCGGGGGGGGGGGGGTCATAGGGGGTTTGAGGTGCACCTGTAACCCCACTTTATGGGGTTTGGGGCAGTACCCTGGAAAATTTTGGTTTTGGACCCTACGTTAGGTTAGGCGGACACACCTATGGTTTTGTGCATGATTTTCGCACAAGTGTTTTGGACACGATGGTATTTGGTCCATGGTATTGGATGCTTTGGCATGTATAAATATGTATTATAGCATTGAATGGAAAATAATGTAAAATCAAGCTGTTAGTCTTGATTTTGGGATCCAGGGGAAAATATTTGTGTATATGTGTTTTATGTGTTATGCTCTCAAATTGTTTATTTTATGTGTTTTAGAATTTGTATGTAGGTAATTTCTGTACAGGGTTAAAACCTACACTTTTGACAATGTAATTGGTTCTATGTATCAGACTTCCATGAAAGATTATTCAAAGAAAAAATCTGTCTCGAACACTGGTTCCAATAATCCCTCCAAAAATTCATCCAGTCTTGGTAAAACCTCTAAGGTACATGTTGTGTAGTCTACTGCAGTAGATAAGACCTATAAAGCTAAAAATAAAGGAAAAGGTAAGGCCAAAGATGATGCCCCAAAGTAGGGCCTTCCTACATCCTTTGTTGATGATGCTTCTAGAAGAAAGCTGAAATACCCTTGCCTCATCTGTGAGGATGATCATTACACTAAGGATTGTCCATGACAATCTAAAGTTAGTCTCTTACTGAAAGGGACTTCGACTGTCTTAAAATAACACTTTCCACGACAACAGATGCAGTTGGTAGACCAACCTTAGTCCTCTTCTTCCATAGGTTCCCAAGTGTTCATGATGCAAGGTTCAATTGTCCATGACAATCTGAAGTTAGTCTCTTACTGAAAGGGACTTCGACTGTCTTAAAAGAACACTTTCCATCACAGTAGATGTAGTTGGTAGACCAACCTTAGTCTTCTTCCTCCTTACGTTCCAAAGTGTTCATGATGCAAGGTTCATAACCTATCTTGATTTCTACTCAAACTAAGGACTATCAAACCACATCTAAGAAGACAATGGAGAAAGTAGCTATCAATACTCCTTCTAATTCTACCTCATCCAGTTATGGTCCACTCCATACTGAGTGCCCTAACAACAAGTCTGTCATCTGACCACCTCACAAAGGTGTTCCTCAGAAGTCATATTTTAATCCAAATGTGATATCTGCGATGTTATCACTCAGGTTGTTCCCTTCCTCCTGAAGGGAATACGGCCGAGGTAACCACTAACCAATCTTTTAGCTGCAGGTCCTAGCCTACCTGCAACGAGAGAGGGCTCTCTCTGGTTGTAGGGAGTCTAGGACCTGTAGCTAAAAGATTGGTTAGTAGTTACCTCGGCCATATTCCCTTCAGGAGGCAGGGAATACCCTGACTGATAACATGCGCAAAATTACAATATTGTTTAAGATTTACCTCAGGAACCTTCGATGACGTCTGCCTTGGAGTTTCTCTAATATTGTCAAACATAGTGGAAGTCACTATTGTCTACTATAGGTGCTATCAATCCTTCTAATTCGAGTTTGATTACTTTTGAATCTAGATAATCATGTGCCTCATCTTCCTCATCAGATTGCGTTTTTGATACAGGTCCTTATTAGAGGAAAGATGATTCATCATACGATTATTGATGAAGGTGTCTCTACCTTCATCATGTCAGTTTCGTGTTGGAAAGCCAGTTGCTCTCCATCTCTTAAGCAGTCTCCTAATACCTTAGAAGCCTTTGATGGTTGAGGTTCATGTTCATACAGTATTCTCATGAGTTTTTTGATTACATTAGAAGGAAATACTGTTGAATTAGAAGTAGAAGTTATAGATGCAAATCTCAACTACAACCTTGTTCTCAGGCGAAGTTGGATCCACGCCATGTTTTGTGTGGTGCATTCTTTGTTTCGCATACTTCATTTTCCTCATGAAGGAAAAGTTGTCATGGTTGATCAACTGTCCTTTTCTTTTGGTTCATCAAATGACAATGTTCCTTATGTGGGAAATACTTAGATTCCTTACGAGAGTGTGGGGGCAGGTCTCTTCAAAGACTCTACTTTAATGGGTACCTTTTCTCTCCCACCTTCAAATGTTCATTCGTTCAATATGATTTTAGACTCTACATATCATTGGCTTAATTGATGATCAAATTGATTGATTTGGCTATGTTATGTCTTTAAGTCCATTGGAGATAAATTATCAAGAAATTGTTTTAGCTTCGATGGCTACTTTAGAAAGTCATATTATCTCCAGTATGAACCTAGACACTTACGTGCCATCTCCTCGGCTAGGTTCTTGGGATTTTCCGGATCCTTTGAATGAGACATTCCCCACTGACGGGAGTATCATTGAGGTCATGTCTCTAGATGAAATTCCATGGAATGGTCTACATCATCGTTCTTCTTTTCTTCCTAGCCTCGATGAGATGCCTTCCTTTCTTGAAGCATTTGTTTCTCATTATCCTACACCTCCACTTCAGACATCTATCCTGGTGCATGAAGTCTTATCAGAGGGTAATATGGGAAACATCACTGCTATAATGCCTCTTGACATTTCTATTAAACCGGGAATTGTCGAGAACATTCATATTGGCGTTTCTTGTTATCCATATGAGATCAGGTTTTATACTCATATTTTTAAAGAATTTTGAGACGTTTTCATTTGGTCATATGAGGAAATGCTTGGTATCATTCTAGCCATAGTGGTGCATGAGATTCTGATTTATCCTAGTGCTAAGCCTGCTCGACAATGAATTCACCCTATGCAACCTCAAAAAGCTACTGCTATCAAAGTAGAAGTAGAGAAGCTTTTGAAAGTGGGTTTCATTTATCCAATTCCATTGACGGATTGGGTATTCAATATCATCCCTGTTGCCAAAAAGAAGGGCATAATATGTGTTTGTGTTGATTACTGTGATATTA
This sequence comes from Pinus taeda, assembly GCA_000404065.3. NCBI lineage: Eukaryota > Viridiplantae > Streptophyta > Pinopsida > Pinales > Pinaceae > Pinus > Pinus taeda. Next base: position 48,868 of record APFE030284154.1, read on the forward strand.
ATCGCCATGTCCTAAGGAAAATTATCCTACTTACTTTATCGACCAAATCATTGACGAATGCGCTGTTAGTGAGATCTTTTGTTCATGGACAATTTTTCTGGCTATAACTAGATTAATATTTCACCTGTCGATCATCATAAAGTGACCTTTATCTATCCCTAGGGTACTTTCACTTATAAAAATCTTCCTTTTGGTTTGAATATTGCTGACGCTACCTTCCAATGAGCAATGCCTTATGCATTTCATGACATTTGACACATTGTTCAACCATACCTCGATGCATTACCAGCTCATTTGGCTAAATGTTGTGACCATCCAGATCACTTACGAGCCATCTTTTTATGGTGTCGACATTGCAATATCTATCTCAATCCATACAACTGTGTGTTTTGCGTTGGGTCTGGGTGGCTCTTAGGTTTTTTGGTGTCTCATGAAGGTATCAGGATTGATCCTTTGAAATTTGAGGCCATAGTCAATTTACCCCCCCCACATCATTACTGTAATTGTAGAGCTTGTAGGGAAAAGCTAATTTTGTCCATCAATTTGTCCCTAATTACATCGAAATTTCCAAGGGTTTTACTCATTTACTTAAGAAGAGGATCCCTTTTATTTGGGATGAAGTTTCCCTGGAATCCTTTGATGATTTAAAGAATGCGCTGATTAGTGCTCATTTACTACATCCCCCTGATTATCATTGTGATTACTTTCTATATTTGGTTGCAACTGATACCATTATTTCTATGGTGTTAGTTCAAGATGATGATGACAGAAAAAGCATGTGGTTTATTATCTGAGTCAGAATCTTCTTGATACTAAGTCTCGATATGCTCATGTCAAGAAGCTTGCCTTGGTGAAAGTGCATGCTGTCCAAATATTTCGATACTATATCCTTTTATGGAAAACCACCATGATTTCTGATTGTAACCCCATGACATCTGTACTAATTCGTTAGTTACTGGGGGAAAAATGCTCCAAATGGATTGTTATCCTGCAGGAGTTTAATTTGGAATTTACTGCTGCCAAATCAAAGAAATCGCTCATCTTTGCTAAGTTGATCTATGCTCTTCCATCTTCAATTACTCCAAATAATTTTACAGAGCAGATACCCTACGAAACTCTGTTTCTGATCAACACTCTTGACCCATGGTATTGATACATTATTGTATCTCCAAACCCATACTTATCTGAGTTGTCCCGATCCAACCGATGCCGCATTCATCATCAGTCCTAACCCTATCGGATCCTCGGTGATACATTGTATCGGGTCGGTGTGGACTCTGTTCTTCGTAAATATCTCACTCTTGAAGAGGCTGAGCGGGTATTAAATGATTTCCACTTTGGTGCCTGTGGTGGTCATATGTTTGGATATGACATTGCTTAGAAAATCCTCCACGCCATTTCTTTCTAGTCTTCTATCTTCAAATACTACATTCTAGCTACCTAAAAATGCCATGAATGCGAGATTTTCAACCGCAAGTAGTGCACCTCACCCACACCCCTACACTGAGTAATTACCTTTGGCCCATTTTCCAAATGGGGCATTGATTTCATGACATGTAACCCTCACTTGGTTGGGGGAGCATAGTTATATCATCGTCGTCGTCGACTATTTTAGTAAATGGGCCGAGGCGATGTCTACATACAATGCTGATGGTATTACTTCTGCTCAGTTCCCTTTTAACCACATCATAGCATGTTTTGGTGTCCCTCAAGTTACCGTGACTAACCATGGACCACATTTTCATCAACACATGATGGAAGAACTAACTGCTCATTTGGGCCTTCAACATGATAGCTCAACACCTTATTATCCACACACAAATGGCGAGGTTGAAGCAATCAATAAAGTTTTGATTACTATGATTTAACATACCATTGGGAAGCACATAAAGGATTGGCATTTAATTTTATTCTCAGCTCTTTGGGCTTACAAAAGTTTTGCTATGACGGTCACTGGATTCACTCCATTCCAGTTGGTGTACGGTTTAGAGGCAACTCTTCCAATTGAATGTGAAATCCCTTCACTTAAGCTAGCTATCAAACTTCTTCCAAACACTACACCTGAAGAAGAGCAGCTACTGTATCTTGAGATACTTGACGATACTCGTTGCATTGCTGCGATGGTCATTGAAGCTCAAAATAAGTGAGTCAAAGCTCATTTTGACCAAACCATTTCTCCTCGCACTTTTGTTGAAGGTGACTTGGTCCTTCTTTATGATCAAGCCAACGATAAATTGGGGGCGAGAAAGTTCGGACGCATGTGGCATTGGCCCTACAATGTAAAGCCTGTCTTACAGAAAGGTGCCTATGAGCTATGTGATTATGAGGGAAATGCATTGTCATAGCCCTGTAATGGGTTGTATCTCAAGAAGTATTATGCGTGAAATTTTTGTAATAACTTTTGTACAGTAGTGTGTTAATTCATTAGTGTGTGTTTTTTATTTTTTGCATGATTGTTTGCTTTGTGAACATCTGTTTCTTTTCCTTGACCTATGTTCCACTCGGTTTGTAGATGTTGTTAGGTCATTACGTTGGTTTTGCTGATGGTGCTTGTTGTAGCACACAAAACCTCTCTTCCATAGCATGAGTACTCTATGACCCTAATGGCGATTTGATTAACTGACAAGGTATCTACCTTGGTCGAAAAGTAAATAATATTGCTGAATATAGGGTAGTTATTGAACTCTTGTTAGGAACAACTTCTCTTGGCATCAGGGATTTAGTTGTCAAGTTGGATTCATTGCTCATTGTGTTACAATTAAACAATCATTACTCAGTGAGAACTCCACAAATATTTTGTATGTATCTACATGTTAGATTGCTGGAAATAAATTTTGATTACATTACATATAAACATATTCCACATAATTTAAGTACATTAACTAGTGTATTAGCAAATTTTCTTCCTGATAGGCATTTGTGTCATTTATAAAACTAAATCATGTTATGAGCATATAAGGAGAAATAAAACATGCATACACACACACACACACACACACACACACGCACACACACATATCTATCTATCTATCTATCTCTCTCTCTCTCTCTCTCTATATATATATATTATATATATATATATATATATATATATCACGTCTGTCAGAGCGTTTACACCAAAATGTCCAAAAATAGAGTGTTCTGAGACACTTGGCTTTCAAAGCCTACAAAATGTGTAAAATACCTAGATAAAATATCAAACTACACAGTGCTCATGATAGCATGAGACCACCCTAATCACTCGGACTAGCAGCCAACGCAGTGGAACATCATTGATATTGGCATAATCTAGAATTGCTCAAGTTATTGCCTCCAAATTGCACTCTATCTCAGCTAAGGGGTCAACCCCTTCTTCATAGTCCACACCCACTATCAATTGAGCAGCTCGTCGTGCTATTGGAGACATGCCTGGTGGTCTCTCTCATCCCAAATCTACACCTTTTGAGTCTTAGTTTACACTTTTACAAAAAATCATAAAACTTGAACAAATCCAAAAAACAAGTTTTTACCTGCATCGGTCCACTGTTCTCCTGGTGGTAGAGGTAGATATGGATCCCACCTTAAACATGTGCTATCATAAGCATAGTCATCTACTACAAGTAGTTGGAATTCTAGCCAAGCGAAAAACTGTGGTGGATAATGCATATCTTGACCCGTACCTCCTCGAGGCATGAACTGGCTCCATCTCACGAGTCTCAGATCTCGGGGGGTAGGATCTAGTACCTCTACCAACTGATACCAGAATAGGGGCACTTTCTCCAAAAAGAAGGTCACCAGTATAGAACCGAACCTGAATTGCTTCAGGAGTCCATGCTTCCCCTTGATCGGTTGACATTTCATGTTTTCCAAAAGGCCTCCACAACAGTTGAAGATGGTGGGGGTCAATCATGTGATAACATATTGGAGCTGGGATTTTGAAGCCTCATGCAAGGCTTGCATGTCAGAAACATGCACCATAGTGAACAAAATCATTCTTAGGACAAGGTTTTTGGTGATTGTCACAATCTTCACCCTACCTCCATTGGTTATTTCAGCACCAGGACAATACCTCTAGACTACAGCCCTTGTGCTCTCACCTCCTTAGCGAGATCCAAAGAGTTGAATTGCTTCCCCTCGTCAGGATCCTGTGATGAAGTAGATATCCATCTCCTCTAGTTATAGTTCAATAGCCTTTTATGATGAAGATCTCTATATCTAGATCCTAGACACTGATTAGATAGGGAAACAATTCCGTCTGAGCCCTTAACCTTGTGGTTCTGAAGAATTTTAGCAGCCCACAATTCCTCAAAGAATTTATGCATTCTAGAGCTTGAGCTTCTTGAAAATATTCACCCTCATGGCCTCTTTCTTTCCACTCTAAGACCATATTCTCTTGCAAAGCAACATTTAAACACTTATTAATGTCTTTTTTTATGGATGAAAATCATCACTTTTTACTTAAAATAGAGTTTTATTTCTTTAAAAGCTACCCTCAATGCCATTGCACCTATTTTTATAAACAATGTGATGGCATCGCGCAAGCCTTTAGGATCAAGTACAACCATCATGGGTCTGATGACCATACCCACGATGGTCGCCGACGCCCTAAATTTTTAAAAATCCTCCTTTATAGCATAAAAATCACCATTTAAAATGCATAAAAAAGTAATAAAATGTAAGAGCAGGGATGAGGCTCTTACCTGTCATAGACGGTTCGTCAAATAGTACCCTAGATCTCCTACATCAACCACTGGAAAATCAAGAGAATTAGGGCACAAAATCACTTTCAGAGCTCAATTTGGTAAAATGGTAAAAAAAGAAATTACTTTTATCTATTTATAAGTTTTGAAAGTCATTTTGTCAACATTTTTCATAATATTTTAATATTTTCTCTCGATATCGGTGATGTGTGTGTTTCTTCCGTAGTTACAGGTGCCTTCAATATGAACAATGACGATTATTAATTGATTCTAGGAGTTTTATTTTATCTCTTTTTCGGACTCATTAAAAAAACAAAAAATGAACCCACCTAGAGTCATCTTTGACCACTTTTCTGACTCACAAAAAATGAAAAGACTGTCGAGTACTTGTCATTTTGAACTTGGTAAAATAAATGAATTGAAGGCACCTTAGTGTACGTCTACCCCTTTTTCAGGCTGAGATTGACTATTTATGAAAATGGTACAACTCGGTCGATATGGTTAAGGGGTTCCCTCAGATATTGTTTTCTACATTTTTGGGTTCCAGGGACAAATTACGAAAAGGGTCATGTTGGAGTTTTCTTTTCCGTTTCTTTTTTGAACTCTCTAAATGTGAAAAATATATTGAGCTATACTTATGTCAAGATTGTTAAAACTTTACAACGAAAGACTCGTCACCATGATGAGACCGAGCTTCTTCTTCCTAGGGCTCGTAAAATGTAATATTCCTAATTAGCTATGGCTAATTGGAATATTCAATTTTGTTCGATTTTTGCCTTCTATAGTTATTTGTAAATAAAAAGTGAGGAAGGGGGAACATAACTCACTTTAGAATAAAAAGTCACTTCTTAGGTAGCACAACGTTGTGACTTAAGGGGGAACCAAGGGGGCCAAAGGGGGACGCAGAAATGGGGCCCATGCAGACACACGGAGGGATTGCGCAGGAGGGAAGGAACACATGGCAAGAAGGGGATCACGTAGGAGAAAGTGAGCCTAGGGATTGTGAGAGGCAAAGGCTATAAAATAGAGAGGAACCCCCTCATTTGGGATCATCCTAGTTATGAGCATTTGTGATAGTCATTTCGACTTAGAGCACGCTGGCTATTTAGCTAGTCTGCAACAATATTTAGTGCATTGAGTGTCTCCGTTCAGAGATCTCACCCTTAGCCCTGAGGGACTTCGAGTGCCTACTCGGGCAAGGTATTTCCATTGGCATTCTAGTAGTAGATTCATTAGCACTTTAGCAGCAGTTTCATCAGCATTTCAGCAATAGTTTCATCAGTGTCTTTGAGGAACTGCATCCCCAAGGGGGTGATTTTCAGGGGTCGGCCATTTCAGAAACGCTTTCTGGGTTTTTTCTGGGTTTTTTGAGTAGAGTCTGATTCCAGCGTTTTAGCCTTTTCTAAGGAGGGAAGCAGCCCCAAATCCTCATTCGATTTCCAATAGCAACAATAGCACGACAGTTCCCCAGCAGCTGGGACGCAGATCAGTGTGAGGCCATTCTCGGAAAGCTTTCTGGGTTTTCTGGGTTTCTTGAGTAGAGCTGGAATCCAAACTTTCAACTTTTTCTAAGGAGGGGAGTAGCCCCAAGTCATCATTTGTTTTGTAGTAGCGGCAGTAGCACAGCAGCAACATCCACACATAGAGGCCATTCTTGTCATTCTGAGAGTATTTCTTCACTTGCCTTACGCAAGTTGAGGTTCCATCTGTCTAATCACCTCTTGTACTCATTTATTGCTCAGTATAATAAAATGGCTTAGCATTTCTCGCTACATTTCTTGTGTATCTTCTTATATTTCTAGTTTACATTATTATATGTTGTTCCACTGTTATTTTATCACTTCTAGGTTATTATATCATTTGCAGATATTTGGTTGGAGTTTTTGTGGGGGTTTCAGGAATATTCTGGGTTAGGAATATTACAGTGGTATCAGAGCATAGATCTGGCTCAGCCTGTGGATCTAGCAATCTATGACACTGGGGGGAAAACCCTGTATCTGTTACAGAGGTCAGAGATACAGAGACAATGGGCGTAGGTTGGAGAATACCTAGGGAGAGGGAGATTGTGTTCCTGTAGCAGACGCAGAACAAGAGGAACCTGTGGTAGACGCAGAACAAAGAGAGCCAGTAGTGGATGCAGAGCAGCTGGCAGATAAGGACGGGAAGAGATTTGTGGATATGCTCCTCAAATCAGTGTAGGATCTATTGAGGCAGATTGAGGTGATGGGACAGAGATTCATGGCAGTAGAGGCCAAAAAATGGGAGAGTCCATAAGTTTTTCAGATCGGTAAGGGACCAGGTGCATCCCATCACTTTCCAGAGCAGTGTGATACTGCGCCGCAGGGGGCCTCACATGCCCCTACATGCTGTACCATGCCCACCTTCTTAGGAGCAGACATGGGGGCCGCATCCCAGAAGGAGGCAGAGCCCGGGCACATGGGCAATTATTTTGTAGAGTACCAGGCCTATGGGCAGGAGTTCAGGGAAACCCTCTCATTCAGAGATTTTGTTTAACTCCAGTGAGATAGTAGACCCCGCGATCATCACAGAGGGTACTAGCATTACCATGATGGCGACACCCACCATGAAATGAGTAGATTCCACTTGCCTATGTTTGATGGCTCATCAAACAGCTTGGAAAAGTCTTGGGTGGAGAAGCTGGACATTTATTTCCAGCTTAACCAGATGTCAGAGGTAGAGGCCATCAAGGTGGCAACATTGCATTTGGATGGCGAGGCCTAGGATTGGTTGTTTCATGAGATGGTTACATTGGGGCACACCACAGTGACGTCATATGCTGAGTTTACCAGGAGATTGATGGAGCGATTTGATTAGAGGGATCTAGAGCAGCATTTCGTTGAGCTGACGATGCTCAAATAGACAGGGAGCCCAGAGACTCACATTGTAGATTTCTTGAGGGTCTCCGTGATGGTGCCAGACCTATCCATGGAACAGAGGGTCTATATGTATGTTGAGGGGTTAGCAGAGCCACTTCGGGGTTTAGTTTGATCCACTAAACCAGCCACACTCCAGGACGCTATCAGCAGGACCCGAGACTTACAGGATGTCTTAACCAGGACTCGGACACCTTACCCCCAGAGACAGACTTTTCAGTCTAAGGGGAAGGATGTGAGGATTCCTCCTCCAAAGGGGGAATCTAGGACGAGTACAGCTTGACGACGATGCCAGGAGGGAGCTGAAGAAGAAGCAGTTGTGCTTCACTTGTCAGGAGCCATGGGCACTAGGACATATATGTGTTGTTAGTAGATCACATTTTATTAAGGTCTTCTTCAAGAGCAGTGGAGAAGAGGATGACGAGGAGGATGTGGAGGTAGAATATAGCCATGTCATACAGGGACCTATGCTACCTCCACCACCAGCAGTAGGTGGTGCATCTTTTTCACCCACTGGAGTAGCCCTTGCAACATTCTGAGGAGTTCCCAAGTATCTGACGCTACACATACGAGGGACAGTATGTGGCTATAGCGTATCAGTTTTGGTTGAGAGTGGGGCCACCCACAACTTCATTGATGTATAGATGGTTGAGCGGAGAGGTATACAGATAGAGAGTTTTGATGGATTTTCAGTTTTGGTCCCACGAGATTAGACTATGATGTGTGCTCGTTATGTTCCAGAGCTATCAGTGAAAATGGGCACCTACATGTTGACTGACCACTTTTTCGTGGTCGATATTCCAGACGCCAACATGATACTGGGTGTTTAGTGGCTCATCACTCTAGGGAAGGTCACGATAGATTGGAAGACCCTAGAGATGGAGTGGGATGATGAGAAGACAGGGAGACATGAGAAGGTATGGGGACAACACACATATCCGCCTCAGATTGTTTCGGCTCATCGGATGGAGGCAGTCTTCCGAAAGGGAGACATAGAGTGGGTAGTAGAGTTGTGTGCATTAGAGACAGGGACTATAGGGTGGATGGTACATCCGGAGATACAGTCAATCCTTGACTAGTATGCCATAGTGTTTGGGGAGATTCAACCAGGAAAGCCACTGGATCAGGGGTTTGAGCACACTATCGAGCTTGAGTAGGGCATCCAGGCAGTGATCACCACCCCCTATAGGCACCCCAAGGCCTATTGAGATGAGATTAAGTGGGTTATCCAGGAGTTGCTGGCTCTTGGGCACATTCAACCGAGCACGAGTCCTTTTGCTTCTTCTGTGGTGTTGGTGAAGAAGAAGGACAGTACATTGAGGATGTGCATTGCTTATAGGGTGAGAACTGATCACAACAGCCTCAAGTTCTTTTTGGAGTAGAAGTAGTTACAGGAGAGGCAGCAGAAGTGGATCAGTAAGATCCAAGCATATGACTTTGACATTAAGTATGTCAAGGGTAAGAACAACGTGGTAGTAGATGCTCTTTTACGTAGACCAGCCACGTTGTCTCTTATGAGCTTGGATACAGATTGGAGGGCTTGAATTTTAGTAGAGTACTCCAAGTACATGTTTGCATGTGAGGTCCTAGATGGGCAGGTGGCAGATGGTAGGTACAGGGTGGTCGATGAGATCATCTATTATAGGGACTGGATCTTCTTGACTGAGGAGTCTCAGCTCAAGAAGAAGATACTCTAGGCATCACATGATTCACCTTTGGTAGGACATCAAGGGTTTACCAAAACCTACAGGGCCATTAGAGAGAGGTTCTCATGGAAGGGCCTCAAGGAGGACGTACTCCAGCACATTCGGGAGTGCGATGTTTTCCAGAGGAACAAGGGAGAGATGAGCCATCCTGTAGGTTTATTGCAACCTCTTCCCATTCTGGAGGGGAAGTGGGAGAGTATTTCGATGGACTTCATCACAGGGTTTCCCTTGGTACAAGGAAAGGATTGTATCTTTGTCGTTGTTGATCGACTGAAAAAGTACGCACATTTTTTGGCCATATCCGCACACTATACAGTAGCATAGGTGGCCGAGCTGTTCTTCAAAGAGATTTTCAGGCTATATGGTCTTCTTAAGACCATCGTCAGTGATAGGGACAACCATTTCATGGGCGGGTTTTGGCAGGAGCTTTTCTGGTTGGTGGGGACAGAGTTGACACTGAGTACCAGTTATCACCCACAAATGGATGGCCAGACAGAGATAGTTAACAAGTGGTTGGAGGGCTACTTGTGTAACTATGTCAGTGGGTAGCAGCAAGCATGGCTGAAGTGGCTGCATCTGGGGGAGTACTACTACAATACTTCACATCACATGTCCATTGGTATGTCACCATTCTATGCCTTATATGGGTATCATCCTTTATCTTTTGTTGACGTGATGTTTGATGATAACAAGGCTCCTAGAGCTAAGATTTGGATCCAAGAGAATCAGGATATCCTCCGAGCTCTCAAGGATAACATGGCTACAACACAAAACTAGGAGAAGATGTATGCCAACAGGGGTCGGGTAGAGAGACAGTTCGAGGTAGGGGACATGGTCTACCTACGATTACAGCCATATTGATAGTCATCGCTGAAGCAGAAGGGGGTTGATAAGCTCAAGCCCCGCTTTTATGGGCCATACAGGGTGATACACAGGATTGGACAGGTTGCATATGAGTTGGAGCTGCCCCAAGGTAGCAAGATTCTTAACATTTTTCATGTATCATGCCTGAAGAAGGCATTGGAGTAGTAGGTGATTGTGATGGATGAGCTACCACCCATGGATGATGAGGGGCATTTGGTATTTCAGTCGGAGGCTCCCATTGACTCTAGGGAGAGACGGTTGCGGAGCAGGACAGTCCGGGAATTCTTGGTGAGGTGGAAGAATTTGCTAGATGAGGATGCCACTTGGGAGAGTGAGGAGATCTTACAACATCCATCACTTTCGTTGCTTGAGGACAAGCAACATTTTGCCGGGGGAGACTATAATATTCCTAATTAGCTATGGCTAATTGGAATATTCAATTTTGTTCGATTTTTGCCTTCTATAGATATTTGTAAATAAAAAGTGAGGAAGGGGGAGCATAACTCGCTTTAGAATAAAAAGTCACATCTTAGGTAGCACAATGTTGTGACTTAAGGGGGAACCAAGGGGGCCAAAGGGGGACGCATAATTGGGGTCCATGCAGACACATGGAGGGATTGCGCAGGAGGGAAGGAACACATGGCAAGAAGGGGATCACGCAGGAGAAAGTGAGCCTAGGGATTGTGAGAGTCAGAGGCTATAAAATAGAGAAGGAAACCCCTCATTTGGGATCATTCTGGTTATGAGCATTTGTGATAGTCATTTCGACTTAGAGCATGCTGGTTGTTTAGTTAGTTTGCAGCACTGTTTAGTGCATTGAGTGTCTCCGTTTGGAGGTCTCACCCTTAGCCTTGGGAGACTTTGAGTGCCTGCTCAGGAAAGGTATTTCCATTGGCATTCGAGTAGTAGATTCATCAACATTTCAGCAGCAATTTCATCCGCGTCTTTGAGGAATTGTGCAGAACCCCAAGGGGGTGATTTTAGGGGGTCAACCATTTCTTTCTAGGTTTTTTTGGGTTTGCTGAGTAGAGTCTGATTCCAGTGTTTCAACCTTTTCTGAAGAGGGGAGCAGCCCCAAATCCTCATTCGATTCCTAGTAGCAGCAATAGCACAACAGTTCCCCAGCAACTGGGACACAGATCAGTGTGAGGCCATTCTAGGAAAGCTTTCTGGGTTTTTCTGGGTTTCTTGAGTAGAGCCCGAATCTAGAGTTTCAGTTTTTTTTTTAGGAGGGGAGCAGCCCCAAATCATCATTTGTTTTCTAGAAACAGTAGTAGCACAATAGCAGATGCCACACAGAGAGGCCATTCTTGTCATTCTGAGAGTATTTCTTCACTTGCCTTGTGCAAGTCAAGGTGCCATCTGTCTAATCACCTCTTGTACTCATTTATTGCTCAGTAAAAATGGCTTAGCATTTCTCACTGCATTTCTTATGTATCTGCTTATATTTCCGGTTTACATTATTATATGTTGTTCCACCATTATTTTATCTCTTCTGGGTTATTATATCATTCGCACATATTTGGTTGGAGTTTTTGCGGGGGTTTGAGGAATATTCTAGGTTAGGAATATTACATAAAACTTACTAGGATGGATTCATTCAAAGAATGAAATTAAATGACAAGTCATTAGCCCATCATCGGGTAACTATATGGACCTTAATACACCTCCAAGCTTATTAAAATAAACTCTTCTCATAATTCCTTACATGTTTTAATTATATTTTCCTTAATGATATGAGTAAAAGTAAGATGTATGTCTAGTGGTCTAATGTGCATTGATTGCAGGTTTCTGAGAGAAAATCATGGAAATTTTGGTTAATTAAGGGAAAAAATCGGACGCGAAAAGGAGGATATATTATAGGAGATAGATCCTCTACATTAAATCCTCACTGATTCGAATATTCCTCAATCAAATCACACTAGCTCAGGGTTGCAAGAAACTGAATCATGGAGATCACGGGCAGCCGAGCCAGTGACAGTTAAGAGCTAGTTCATCTTGAGTTTGGTAGCCAAGCCTCCCTTGATTTTAGGAAGTTGTTGGAGACCTTAGTTATATAAATAAGGAGGCCTATAGCCTCATTTAGGATTCATTTTTTTTTTTATGTAAGAGCACTAAGCATTTTCAAGTTCAAGCTTTGTGGAAAAACATTGTTATGTAATTTTTGTGATATGATAATGAGAATGAGAATTTCCTTGATCCAGCATTGAGTTGACTTAGAGGGCTGAAGCTCTTGGGTTACATCCAAACCCTAGTAGCAAAGGCTCCTCTTCTTGTACTTGTATGTTTAAGTTATTTCATAGATTAAATGTTGAATTGATTTTAGCATTGTTTCATTGCAAGTAGTGGTAAATTTGATTAGTTTTCTTCCATTTGTGCATAGCTTCAGCAATAGTTTATAGAGGAAAAGGAGTACCAAAAAGGATGCACGTAGATTTTGCCTCCCTCCTCCCTTCTGGGACCATAGTTTGAGGAAAAACTTATATTCAGCCCCAAAAAGACAGAATTATGATTCCTTATGGAATTTAGGGTTTTCTACTACTTAGGCTAGCATATTTTCAGTTTTCAAACATAGGTTTCAATTTTCATTTATGATATCTTCTGCTCTGTATTAGATCTCATGGTGTTTCGCAATCTTTTGCAAGTATTTCCATGCATGAACTAGGAAACTAAATAATGAAATTATGTTTTCTTAATTTGATTGGAAATCTTCCTTATTTGATATGGTTCATGGATAAATGCCAGTAATGTATCTGTTGCAAGAGTTTCAATAGTGCAGGAAGATGTCATGCCAGAAGCCCCATCCTAATATCATCCATCCATGATCACCAAGAGCCACCAAGTCCCTCAACCAATTCATCATTTCATAAGAACAACTTTCCAGGTTTGTTGAGTAAATCCAACCATCTTACAAACTTTGGCTTGAGCTCTGAGGAAGTCCTAGCCACTCCCTTGCCTTATTTCTTCCATCATTCACCTTCCATAAGCTCCATACCACCTTCCAAATCACACATATTTCTCTCAACCAGATCTCGTAGGAATACAGGGGATCCTGTAGGAGCATTAGGACATCATGTAGGAAGCATTAGGACATCCTATAGGATGACTTATAGTGGCCTATTTTGAGGTCGATTTGTGGAAAAAGCATCCAGGAAGATAGGAGAAGACCCCTACTTTCATCCCAAGCCATATGACCTTCCATCACCATATCTAACCCACCTGCCACATCACCGAGAAGATTTAGCATTCACATTTTCACAAAAAAAGGAAAAAAAGGAAAAAAGAGTTATTGTGTACATTCATATGCACAACAGTAGAATGTTTGTTTATTTTAGATTACATGCCTAGCATAGTTAGAATTATTCACATTTAGCTTAGAATTATTCTAAAGCAAGATATCTTAGCAATTAGTTAGATGAGTGGTATGTTTAAAGCATTGATTTTAGTCTTTCCCTATTGTAATAGATAATATTTCAATTCTCCCAATTAATGCAAAATTCCCTTTTCTTCACTGGTAATAAAAATCCTTTTGAATCAATAAAAGGTTGGTCTGAGAAAAAATAGTGGTCTATCACCAGCTCAGTATTGAAAAAGAGTGGACCCATCACATCTACTTGTGTATACAACACTGTCACCTCCAAGTTTATACGAACCCTGGGTTGATAAACTAAAGTTGGTAGCCCTAGGAGTTACAATATTCTTGCTGCAATACTAGTGCTCATCACTTCTTGGCACTGTTTCTGGGGACGTGTCTGAGTAAGATGTGATTTCTGTTGTCTTTCTTCCACTTCTTATCTCTTTCATTCTGCCATTAGCTTCATTCTGCAAGAGTAATTGTAAGTTGGTTTGCCTTCTTTTCCATTTTGCAAAGTGAAATTTCATTCAGCAGTTAGTATCCATTCAGTTTGTTATTTCAATTCTCCAAATTAGTCTCAAAGCTTGGAAAAAAACAAAACAAATCAAAAACACTTCTTTCATGCCTCATAGGAAATGGGATAACTTAGGAAAATTTATACCAAATACCCCCACCACTTCAAACAACCAAACTTCCCTCTTCTTTGGAGGATGTGAATTGGAGGACCCCTTAGGTGAACAACCAGAGATTTTTGAAGAGCCTAGAGGGTGATAAGAAGAAGGAGAACCCATTCCAACTGACCTAATGACTGAAAATAGGAAGGATAGAGGATATAGAGAAAGAATTGAGGGTGATTTTCACATCAAAGAAACCAATGGGGATGCCAATATGAAAAACATAAGCCCCTCTGCTCTTCCTCACTTCCATGGCCTGACCTCAGAAGATCCAGATAATTTCTTGTTTGAGTTCACTGTCATATGCAGAACATATTATTACACCACTGATGATCAGAAGTTGAAATTATTTCCATCCACTCTAAAGGATGAAACTTTGCACTGTTTCATGGGTTTACCTAGGGATAGCATCACAATGTGGGCTCAGATGCAGCAAACCTTCAATAATTGTAGGTTTTAAACCTGTACATAAATTACCTGCATACGAATTCTAAAACAAAGAAAATAAACAATGCGAGAGCATAACACATAAAACACATATACACAAAGATTTTCCCTTGGATCCCAAAACCGGGACTACCAGCTTGCTTTTTCATTATGTTCCTTTCAATGTTACAATACATATTTATACATGCCGAAGCATCCAATACCATGGACTGAAAACCATTGCGTCCAAAACCATGTTTAAAAAACATGCACAAAACCATAGGTAGGTCCGCCCAACCTAATATAGGGTCCAAAAACAAAATTTTCTGGGGCCCCATAGAGTGGGGTTACCTACACCTCTCAAACCAATTGTGACTCCCCTCGCTACACAATCTGCAAAACAAAGGGGGGGATCTTCCCCCCTTCTAACCACCTGGTTAACTACGTGTGCTAGTCATGGAAAGAATATAACACAACCCAACATTATCCCACTTGTTTTTTTCTTCACACAAGGGGCCACAAGAGAACTTAGTCATTTATCCAACGTTGTAATGCCCATTTTTTCTCTACACCAAGATAACTTCTCAAGGCTCACAGATTTTGTCTATGCATCTATAGTATTCTTCAAAGTGTCCACCTTTACCAGCAACACCTCTTTGTCTTCTATCATATCCCTCACAAAGTGATACTAAACATCAATGTGCATTCTCTTTGAATGATATGCAAGGTTCTTTGCCAAGAAAATTGCGCTTTGGCTGTCACAGTCTATCCTTAAAGCTCCCTGTACTAACCCCATACTTGAACACAATCTCTGCAACCAAAATTATTCCCTTCTTGCATGAGTGGCTGCCATGTATTTAGCCTATGTAGTTGATAGTGCCACTACAAATTGTTTCTTACTCATCCAACTGACAACACCTCCAAGTAGGTTAAACACATACCCACTTGTAGATCTTATTTGATCCAGATATCTAGCCTAGTCTACATCAACAAAGCCATGAATACCCAACACTATCCAATCATGGTCTTCCTTGGTAGCACAAACCATAATCACTAGTGCCACACAAATACCTGAAAACTTGTTTCATTGTTGTCCAGTTCTCCTTCCCTGGTTTTGACATAAACCTTCTCAATACTCCCACTACATGTGCAATTTCTGGTCTAGTACAAACCATCACATACATCAGGCTACTGACTGCACTTTCATATGGAACATGAGACATGTCCTCTTCCTCTTCTTGTGTCTTGGGACACTATTTAGTAGATAACTGTACACATAAAGGAATAGGAACCTTCACTGGTTTACTATCCTGCATATTAAACCTCTGTAATATTGTCTCAACATACTTCCTCTGGTTTAACCAGAGCTTCCACTTTGTCCGATCTCTTTTAATTTCCATGCCCAAAATATAGTTTGCAACACCAAGATATTTCATCTCAAATTTGGAGGACAAATGGGTCTTCAAATCCTGCATAATTTCTTTGTCATTTCCAACCAAAAACATATCATCCACATACAAGACTAGATAAATAACACGGTCACCAATTAATTTAAAATACACACAGTGGTCTGCTTTGCTTCTGGTGAAGCCAAATCTTCGTATAAATGTATCAAATTTCTGATACCACATCCTTGGTGACTATGTTAACCTGTACAGAGAGTTCTTTAACTTTCATACCAATTCCTTCTTACCATTCACCGCCAAGCCTTTAGGTTGCTTTATGTAGATTTAGTCTTCCAGATCCCCGTGAAGAAATGTTGTCTTCACATCCATCTGTCCTACCTCAAAATCAAAAGTAGCATCAACATATAAAAGTAATCTAATAGAAGCTACCTTGGCAATAGGAGAAAAAATATCACCAAAATCAATTCCTAGCACCTGGGAATAACCTTTTTCTACCAACCAAGCTTTGTATTTCTCCACCTTTCCTTCTGCATTTGTCTTCTTCTTAAACAACCATTTGTTGCTAATGGGTTTCCTTCCAGCTGATAACTACACCAGATCCCAAGCCTCATTTTTGTGAAAAACCATGGCTTCTTTCCAGAGTTTTCCATCCTCTCAATATACTGCTTCCTTCATAGTTCTGGGATCATCATCAGTAATAGATAAAGCAAAATTTGAATAGAAAGTAGATGGACTATACCTTTCTCGCTACCTTCTTTCTCGAACTGATCTTCTCACACCCAGAGTTTGTGGCTCTTCAGCTTCTGATTCCTCCTCTGCTATAGAGGATAATTCTTCCTCCTTTAGCTCAAACTCTATATTCTTAGGTTCCTTTGGTTGGACTTCATGTTTAATAACATCTTTCATGATGCAAGAGCATCTAGACTTAGCCAGCAATGTGATGGAGTGGTCACATGTTGTGGCTAATGAAAGGTTGGAGGAAGAATTGGTTAATTAAAATTGTATTAATTTCAAATAAATGTAAGTAATTAAGAGTGGTCTAATTCTAAATAGAATTGGGAATGAAAAATGGCAAATGATCCTCCCTGCGTGGAGATCAAGCCAACTAGTCTAGTTTGTTTAGATTAGGATAGGATTTGAATTCTAAATGTGTAATTTATTCCTCCAATTGTGGAGGAGATGGTTAACGTAGCATATATGTGTTCCTTTCTTTTCTAAAAAGGGGAAGCGAGACAAAGAGAGGATTCGAGGGCATTTGTAAGCCTATAGCCAACGTAGGAGAAGATGATCACTAACTAGAATAATCAGGCTAGAGAGGGGAAGAGAAGCTCAAACTTGTAATTATGCGTTTATGTGTGCGTATACAAAGAAGAGGCATGAATCGAGATCATAGGGATGGTGAGTGGATCGTATGTTTTTGAAATAGAGATCATTGACTATGTAATCTAGCCTAAGGGTGAAGCTTTGTCATTTGTTTATTATGAATAACACTGTTGCGAGTGTAGTTATGTCACCAGCCGTGGAGGCTTCAATGCTTGTTTTTCTATCTATATTCTAATGCTCTTAATGTTAGCCTGCATTATTCATATGTTCTAAGGGAAGTACTGTGTTAAAGGATCGTTTGGTGGGTGCATTCCATTGAACTAGTTTTGAAGGCAGAAAACCCAAATACATTAAGTATTGGGCGTAAAAAACAGTTGGATTCCAGATCCCAAATCCTTTAAACAGATATTTTTAACATTATCAGGTCTGTAGAATCCCAAAACCACATCGCCTTTGCATTTATTTGTTATATTACTGAAAGCCTTTTACACTAGAAACTGGAACTAAAAGACTTAGCGTAACTGTATGGCAGACTTGAAGCTTATACATGAGAGTTTTGAGTCATATCGAGTTCAAGCACTTAGATCGCATCGAAATTTCAGAGCGGAGTTATGTCAAAGGCTTAGACCCCAAACTTTTGCGATTGCCAATTCCAACATATCGCATCGAGGGTTTGGAGTGGAGGTGATATATTGTAAAGTGGTATATTGTAAAGCCCGATAGTGATTATGATATCGTATTGGATCTTTGATATGGGACGTGCTGATATATAATTATTGAGATGTCTGATCGTTGATACAGTGATTTAATCTGAGTCGTCTGACTGGTCAGATCTTGATATGCGACAAAAGCACATATAACTGTGTAAAAAGGTATAAAACTTTTGTTTCAGCATTTTGGGGAATATTTGGTCTAGAAATGGAAAAAGTGTTGTTTTAAGGTTTTTCAAAGGCCTTTCATTCCCAATAGTGAAAGGGCTTATATTTAATGGAAATGGGTTGTTCGGTGGGGTGATTGGATGGGTCATTTTTTATCCATTTGGAGGTTTTGAGGCTGGATGTCTGTAAAATGCTTCCAATGCATATATGTGGCATAGAACTTTAAAGGGTCATTAATAAGGGAAAGTTAAGTCTCGATAAGTTATATTGATTGTGCAGCCTTAGGGCTGCATCGTTTTTAGTATCAGAGCTGGAAAAGGAAGAAATTTCCTATTAAGAGATGTTTACTTATGAAGATTTAATACTACAGAGGTATGGAAACAAAAGCATGTTGAATGAAGTTCAGTACCATATTACAGTGGCGAGACTGTAGAAGAATTTTTGGGGTAATTCTTAGAGATTGTAGTAGAACTTGTAGATACAAGAGACAGAGGAAATCCATTCAAAACATAGGTGACGTCATAAGAAAGTGTGAAGACTACAACACTATTGAACAAGAGAAGCTGTGAGAGAAGAACCAAATGTGTTCTTAAAAGCAGAGCAGGGAGAGCACCCTGAAGTGGCAGTGAACTTGAAGAATCCAACAAGCGATTTGACCGAGAGGATAGTTGAAGTGTTCTCGAAAGAGAGAGTGAGAGATTGTAGAAGCCTAGAAGGAGAAAATGTGTTGCTCAAGAGAAGGTTCCAAATAGAGGACCGTGCTTACCAAAAGGCTGAGTGAGGAGAGCTTAGTGAGGTAAAGTCATAGCAAGGAGGACATGTTGTTGCAAAGGCTTGTTGTAGAAGAGTGAGGAGCTCATGGAAAGAGAGGAGAAGAGGATGACTATAGATAGTCATAACAAAGGTTCAGAAAGAAGCCACAACAGAAGGAAAGATGCCAAAGCAAATGGCATGAGGATGAGTCAAGAAGAGTTTGACAGAGAGAAAGATAAGATAGATTTCCAGATTGGAATATTGATGGAGATGCTGCAGAGAAGTGATGAAGTCTAGAAGCATGGTTGGACCATGAGGAAAAGATTAAAGTGGTAGAGGCTACGAGAAAAGAGAAACCAGCAAGTGAAGTTAGAGATAGTAGAAGAGTTGAGAAAGATTGAGCAGATATTCAGTGCTCAAGAGGAATCGAAGCAACTCAAAGAAGCAGAAGCAGGAAGTTTCCATTTGTAGACCAGAACAAGGTGAAATGTTGGGTGAAGAGGATAATGAGAGATCAACTAAAGATCTCATGGACTATTGGCATAGTTCAGAACAATTCAAATATATGTTGACAAGGGAAGTAGATGAGGCAATGAAGCCTTATGATTTTAATTCTCATAGTTTGTGTATGTTTGCAGGATATGTAGAGGATGATGGAGAATATGGTGAAAATATCATGAGTAGGAATGAAGCTCCTAAGGTGAAGTATGATGGAGAATCACTTTTAGAGGAAGAAGGTGTTGATCTATTGCAACAAAAGGATTTCATAGATGAAATTCTGTTTGGTGTGAAACAACCAGATGAGGTTGATATATACCAGAAGTCTAATGACAATGCCATAGTGGTACTACAAGAAGGTAAACCAATGAAGCTGTTTAATGGAATTGATGAAAGAAGATTGAAATATGATAGTGTAGAAAATAGGACAACTCAGGAGGATTTCTAGGAAAAGAATGAAGCTAAGAATGGAAAATTGTATGAACTACTGGAGAGATTTCACAAGGAAATAGAATTCTTGGAAAGATTGCTCAAGGAACCTGATGGAGAAAAAGATATGGTTACTATGCATGGTGTGGAAGAAAGAATTAACAAATATGATGCTGAAATTAGAGAAATTGAGCAGAGATTATTTGAAGGTGAGATGAAAGATCAGGAGCAGCAAGGAAGTTATGTCCTCAGAGACATGAAGGAGACACAAGTATTAATTCAGCAAGATGAAGATGGAAGGAACCAGTAATTTGGAAGTGATGATCAGCTACATGATAATGAATTTGAGGAAGACACTAGATTACAATAGCATATAAACTAGCAGCAGAATGAAGAACTAGAGATTAGTCTGGAAGTACAAAGAAAAACAAGTGAAGACCGAAGATACATATGGAGAATGAAGAAAAGGGTCAAGTGGAAGCTATTGCAACAGAGGTGGAATGACAAGCTGATGAACGAGTTCAGGGAACTTGAACAAATTCATATTGATTTGTTAAAGAAGGAAATACTCAGAGAAATGGAGTCACATCAAGAAGGATCTGCTGAAATTCAAAAGATCTATGATGGAGGATTGGTGCTTGAAGCATCAAAAGAAAATGGAGGGTATTGTATTTTGAAAATTGAAAGTTGTTGCATGTTTGTAGGTCATATAAGCTTGAGGAAAGACAAGCAGTTATTGGAAACTGTTATATTAACAAGTGGAGAGATGAATACTCATAGTCATATGCAGAATAAGGAGGGAAATTACAGCCAAGTGCAAGAAGATGTCCAATTAGATGACATCCAAAGGATGAGTCAAAAGGAAGAGGGCAAAAGAATCATTGAAATCAAAGGATACACTAAGGTAAGGAAACTATTTAGTGTTGTCATAAGTGAAGGAAACTCACATAATTATGTGATGCAGAGGGAAGAGCGGCTATTAAACATAGTTGTAGGAAATTATGTAGATATTAGGCAACTGTTTAAAACTGAATCCAAAAGAGGACAACTATTGAAGATTGATATAGAAGACTTTGTAGGTATCAAATAGTCATTAAGGATCATTGGCCTTGAAGAAAGCTAGATTAAATAAGGATTAAAGATAGATGATTCAGACAATGGAGATTGTGTAGAACTCTTGGAAGAAATTCCAAATGAGATGAAAGATTTGTGGCATAAGTCAAGTCTTTTGAAGAGGAGGCAAGGAAACCAAGGAATAAGTAATCAGACTATACAACTGGAACTGAATGAGACATTGTTGTCATGAATGAGAAATATGAGAAGGAAGTTGTTAGAACTATTGGAATAATGAGGAAGCAAGGTAAAGCATTTGTGTCTATTGAATTGATTAATTTTGATGAAGATTTACATGCAAGAAGAAGGCAATGTGAAGTCAATCTGAACCAAGAAGTTAATTCTTAAAAACAGATTGAATTAATGAAGGGTGAGATCAAAAAGTCCCAGAATGATGAAATGGTGGTGAATCTACAGTATGAAGCTACTGAACTGGAGATGAGTATAAGAAATAATAATAACAGAATTACTATTATACTACAAAAATTTATTTATGAAGAAGAGGTTGGAAGTGACATTTCAGGAGTAGACAAGTATAATACCATAATCCTTTAGAGCGTAGAAATGAAGTTACTAGAAGAATAAATATTCCAAGTAGCTAAACAAGCAAGAAAAATTATGAGATTTCAAGAAATTTGTGGAGTTACAGGTATGGTGGAATTTGAAGTAAGGAATGATGAAGTCATGAATGAGAAACTAGAAGAAGGACCTAGAATTATTGCAGAGAATAAATGGAGAAGGAATTTGTACATTTCAGAAATGATATGGAAGGTTATTGGCATAGGGATTATGATGTTCTTATCAAAGAACATAATTAGTTGCAGGAGAATAGTATTCAACATATGAGAAGAGAAGTGGACAAATAGCTAGGTGAGTTGGGAAAACTTAGACAATAGCATTTTGCTAGAACAAATAAAGGATGAAAAAAGAAAGGAAGATTGGCTGGAAGGAATGTTACAAGTAAAGGGAATAGAAAACTATGAATTAGAGTGAAAAAAACAACAATAAGATATATGAAAAGGGTAGCAGTAGACAATGCGAGTATAACAAATGGGGTATTGCAACATAAAGTATGGAGACCGGGAGAACAAACAACAATAGCAGTAACCAAGGACAGCCTACCAAACCAAGTATGGGATCTAGAAGGACACAGATCAAAAGTTCATTATCAAGAGATCATGATTAATTCAAACTTTGGGAGTCTAATGCAAGAGCATCTAGACCAAGCTAGCAATGTCATGGAGTGGTCACATGTTGTGGCTAATGAAAGGTTGGAGGAAGAATTGGTTAATTAAAACTGTATTAACTTCAAATAAATGTAAGTAGTTAAGAGTGGTCTAATTCTGAATATAATTTAGAATAAAAAATGGCAAATGATCCTCCCTACGTGGAGAGCAAGCCAAGTAGTCTAGTTTGTTTAGATAAGTATAGGATTTGAATTCTAAATGTGAAATATACTCATCCAATTATGGAGGAGATGGTTAACGTAGCATATATGTGTTCCTTTCTTTTCTGAAAAGGAGAAGCAAGACAGAGAGAGGATTCAAGGGCATTTGTAAGCCTACGGGTAGCATAGGAGAATATGGATGCTAACTAGAATAATCAGGCCAGAGAGGGGCAGAGAAGCTCAAACTTGTAATTATGCATTTATGTGTGCATATAAAGAGAAGAGGCATGAATCGAGAGCATAGCGATAGTGAGTGGATCACATGTTTTTGAAACAAAGATCATCAACTGTGTAATCTAGCCTAAGGGTGAAGCTCTGTCATTTGTTTATTGTGAATAACAATGTTGCGAGTGTAGTTATGTCACTGGCCGTGGAGGCTTGAATGCTTGTTTTTCTATATATATTCTAATGTTCTTAATTATGGCCTGCATTTTTCATATGTTCTAAGGGAAGTACTGTGTTAAAGGATCGTTTGGCAGACACATTCCATTGAACTGGTTTTGAAGGTAGACAACCCAACTACATTAAGTATCAGGTGTAAAACACAGTTGGATTGAGAATCTGGATCCCAAATCCTTTAGACAGAGATTTTGAATGTTATCGAGTTTGTAGAACCCTAAAACCACATCACCTTTGTATTTATTTATTATATCGCTGAAAGCCTTTACCACTAGAAACCCACGCTAAAACACTTAACGTAATTGTATGGTGGAATTGAAGTTTTATACACGAGAGTTTTGAGTCATATCAGGTCCAAGCGCTTAGATCACATTGGAATTTCAAAGAAAAGCTATGTCAAAGGCTTAGACCCCAAACCTGTACGATTGTTGATTGCAGCATATCACATCAGGGGTT
Source organism: Pinus taeda (assembly GCA_000404065.3). NCBI lineage: Eukaryota > Viridiplantae > Streptophyta > Pinopsida > Pinales > Pinaceae > Pinus > Pinus taeda. The sequence continues at coordinate 72,168 of APFE030284154.1, forward strand.
TGGAGCGGATGTGATATATTGTAAAGTGGTATATTGTAAAGCCCAATAGCGATTATGCTATCGCATCAGATCTCCGATATGGGACACGCAAAGATATAATCATTGAGATGTCCGATCACCGATACAACGACTGAATCTAAGCCGTCCAACAAGCCTAATATCAATACATGACAAAAGCACATATAACTCTGTAAAAAGGCGGAAAACCTTTGTTTTGACATTTTGGCCAGTATTTGGTCCAGAAATGGAAAAAGTGTTGTTTTAAGGTTTTTCAAAGGCATTTCGATCCCGATCGTAAAAGGGATTATATTTAATGGAAAAGGGTTGTTCAGCAGGGTGACTAGATGGATCATTTTTAATCCATTTGGAGGTTTTAAGGCTGGATGCCTATAAAATGATTTTGATGCATATATGTGGCATAGATCTTTAAAGAGCCGTTAATAAGGAAAGTTAAGTCCTGATACGTTATATTGATTGTGTAGCCTTAGGGTTGCATCTTTTCACCTCTCTGAACACCACATCTCTGCTATACACAACCTTCCTTGTTACTGGGTTCCAAAGCTTATAACCCTTTAAACCATCCTTATACCCAATAAAGATTCACTTTTCAAATTTACTATCCAATTTGTTTTGTTTCTCCTTTGGAACATGTACATATGCATCACATCCAAACACCCTCATATGTGAAAGAGAGGGTTTCTTACCAGTCCATACCTCTTGTGGAGTCTTATCCTCCAACACTGATGAAGGTGATCTATTGACCAGGTAACATGTTGTCTCCACTGCCTCTGCCCAGAATTCTTGTCCTAACCTGGCACCACTGAGCATGCTTCTTTCCCTTTCCATCAATGCCTTGTTCATTCTTTATGCAACTCCATTTTGCTGAGGTGTATATGGAGTAGTATCCTATTGTTCTATACCACACTTCTTATAGAATTCTTCAAATTCCTTACTGCAAAACTCTCCACCGTTATCTGTCCCCAACACCTTTATCTTCTTCTTTTTCTGGTTTTCCACTAGAGCCTTTTTAAACCTATCAAAGACTTCAAATTTCCTCTTAAGGAAATATATCCATGTATTCCTTGAGAGGTCATCTATAAATAATACATAGTACACAGACTTACCCAGTGATGGAACCTTCACAGGTCCAAACACATCACTGTGTAGTAACTCTAATATCTGTTCCGCCATCTTACCACCAGAGGGGAAACTCACCCGACTCTGCTTCCCATATACACAATTTTCATAGAAATCAAAATCGAGAGAGCTTTTACTCATACCTTCTACCATACCTTTACCATGAAGTATTCGAAGGCCCTTCTCTCCAATATTTCCAAGCCTTTGATGCCATAGCATGGTCTTCTCCCGAGAGACCACTCGATTTTCTGCTTCACTTTCAGGAACCACAAAGCTATTGCACCCATCAACAACAATGCTACCTTGAAGCTTGTACAAGTTCCAATTCAAACTCCCCACATCAATACCAGTGCTCCTTGAACCATCTTGTAGGTATCCTTCTCGAACATTGTTTTTACACCTGCATCATCCAACTTGCTTACGAAAATCAGTTTTCTTGCTAATCTAGGAATATGAAGAGCACCCGGAAGTGTTCTAACCCTTCCACCTTGAAACTTCAATTTTAATTTTCCACAACCAATGATTCTAGCCTTCCTTTCATCCCCCAAGAAGACATCACCACCATCACATTTCTCACACTTGTAGAACCACAATCTATGGGGAGTGAAGTGAAAGGATGCACTTGAGTCAATCAACCATGCATCATGATCTACATGTGTACTTGAAGAATCCAAGTACACATCCCCACCTTCACCTGAGGTGGTTTTCACCTCTACAGAAGAAGAATCATCAGATCTCTTTCCTTTGTGATGAGATTAAGATTTACAGTCCCTTTTGTAGTGCCCTTCCTTTCTGCATTCCAGCACACCACCATTACAAGTTTTCCTAGATATTTATATCTCACAATAGATTTAGATCTCCCACTCGATGACTTATTTTTGTTTTTGTTCTGGGACCATCCTCGTATAGACAAGGAATCACCATTCTGGCTCTCCATATTTTTCCATATCATCTCCTTCCTTAGTAAGAAAGAGATTGTTTCATCAAACTTCAAGGTAGTTGTATTGCTACCTATTGCAATAACCAGACTATCCCATGGATTTGGTAGAGAACACAAAAAAGTGATGCACTTATATTCATCTAAAATTTTAATATCAACATATAATAACTGATTTACCACAGTATTAAATGCGTTCAGATGCTCTCTCACCGAGTCTCCATCTTTCATCCTCAGGTTGTACAGCCTTTTTTGCAGGAATAGTTTATTCACCAGAGACTTAGATTGTTACAAAGTCCCTAAATTTTCCCACAAAGCCTTCATTGTAGCTTCCCCCAATATGTTCAATAATATTGAATCTGAGACACATAACCATATTGTTCCTTTTGCCTTCTGATCCAACTTCTTCCATTCTTCATATGACACTCTCGTTGTTTTAGTACTCAGATCTACCATGATCCACTGATCTTTATCCACCAATAGATCCTCCATCTTGAGTTTCCACAACTCAAAACTCTAACGATTAAATTTCTCGATCTCTATCTTTCCACTACTCTCCATATTCTTTCACCACCAGAACTAATCTCACAAATCTCCCACTGAATAGGGTCTAACACTGGCCCGAGCAAAACCACTTAGCAACAAAGGTGTCCCCTTGAAGTCGAAACAACTTTGATACCAAATGTAGGTTTTAACCCCTTACATAAATCACAGCATACAAATTGTAGAACAAAGAAAAGAAACAATGTGAGAGCATAACACATAAAACACATATACACAAATATTTTCGTCTGGATGCCAAAACCAGGACTACCATCTTGATTTTTCATATTTTCATTTCAGTGTTACAATACATATTTATAAATTCCAAAGCGTCCAATACCGGGGCCAAAAACCATCGTGTCCAAAACTATGTGCGAAAAACATGCACAAAACCATAGGTAGGTCTGCCGAACCTAATATAGGGTCTAAAACCCTCATAGAGTCGGGTTACCTGCACCCCTCAAATGCCCTAGAGTGGGGTAACCCCATAGAGTGGGGTTACCTACACCCCTCAAACCGCCTGTGACTCCCCTCGCTATGCAATCAGTGCAACGAAGGGGGTGCTCCACCCCCCTTCTAACCCCCTGGTTAACTACATGGGCTAGTTGTGGAAAGAATATAACGCAACCCAACAAGTATCGAGACTATTGCAGGTTCAAAGACACTAAACATGAAATTTTTAGAATGACCTTTGGGGCATGCTGAATCCTTGGAGGATTATGAGGAAATATTCCAGCTTAGCTACAAAAGGGCTAGGTGCACACTTGATCCTAAGTCACTGAAGATAGTCCTACTCAAGGGGGTAAGGGAAGATCTTCTAGATACCCTAAACCTACTAACAGGAGGGGAAATCTACCAGCTACCCTATGAAGATATCAAGACTGTCTTTAAGAATCATTCTAGGGAAGCTAGGAAAAAGGGTAGGGGTAGTCACCCAATGGCCAACTCATCCTCTTCCAAGACATCCATAAAAGGTGAAATTGGAAATATGCTAGAAGATTTCAAGAGTGAAATGTTGCAAACCCTTTTCCTACATATGGACACTATGCACATTGAGAGAAAGCAGGATGAAGCAAAGAGAGCATTAGCCATATTTTGCCCTAGATGCAGAAGGAGGCACCCTAGGAACAAATGTCCATTATAACTTTCGAAATATGCTTGGTCCGTGAAGAAAACAACTCGACAGATAAGTACCCTTCTCTACTTGGACTAAGAGTTGTGTATCAGGGATCTGAGGGGGTGACTAAACAACTCTACTACATAAATCAAAGGAGACTTCATGGACCTTGACAATACTAGCAGAGCATGCAAGGGTCATCCTATGCATATTACAACCCTAACCAAAACACATCCATTCCCTCTTGGGGGTCCCCTGTTCATCCTTCCCCGTCTACATCTTCTCCTTAGTATACCATTCCTAGCTGACCAACCAATCATTTCAGCCATATACTCCTCCACAACCTTAGTGGAATGCACCATCCTAGGGGTGGAGGTCCCCATACAACAATGCTCCATCTCTATTTCCTTCACCTGCTACTCAACCACAACTTTTACACCCTGCTCCACCTAAACAACCTCAGATGCCCCCCTAGCCAAATTTGAACCTGAGCAACAAACATGCACAACATGTATATAGTGGAGAGACATCATACCCTACTTATGCTATGGAAATTTATGAAATCAACCTAAGGTCTTGGGGAGTACTACTGGAAAACCAACCTCCATGTCCACCTAGGGAGAGTGAGGAGGAAAGAGAGGAAAGTATGCCTAGAGTGAATCCACCACTCTTTCTTGAAAGATTAACTCGTCCAATCTAGCATACCCGAGAAGAGAATGAACTTCAGGGTGAATTGAAAAATCTATGTGTCAAAATTTCACTTCTCCAAGCGATTAAGGATGTACCTATTTACAACAAACTGATTTAAGAGAAGTGTTTCAAACATCCAAGGAGGTGAAAAAGAGACACCCCTACCATTAATGACATTGGATAGTCATCGGAATTAATTATGGGATAGGTAATTTGCCCAAACTATTTAGACCCCGGAATCCCTGTAGTAGATGTGCGCATCAATAGCACCATTATCCCACATACCTTGATTTATCTTGGGGCTACCACTAATGTAATGACTGAGGACAACATGCTCAAGCTAAATATCCAGGTTCATTAAGAAAGACCACAACAGTCTTGCAGCTTGCAGACCATTCCATAGTAGCCCCTAAGGGGATTATTGAGGATGTGATGGTCTTGATTGACTCTTGGGAGTACCCTACAGATTTCCTAGCTCTCCAACCTAAGGCCAAGCTTAATGGTTATCCTCTCGTACTTGGGAGGCCCTGGTTAGCCACTACCGATGCCTACGTCAGCTGTAAGGTTGGAAATATGAATATAAAAAATGGGCATATGTCCAACTAGTTGGTCTTGTACCCTCCTGCTCAGCCATATTTAGAACATGATTTACCTTTATGGTTAGAAGAGGAGGAAGAATATGAAGTCCACTCAACCCAAATCTATACCATAGAAGCTGTCATGGGAGGAGGACAACCGAATGAAGATGATTAGATTGAACACATACTCCAACATCCAACTCCTAGCACCTTGAACTTAGAAGAAGTAGTAAAGGAAACCAAGAGAAACCATCATATTGATCTATGCTTAGTTGATTCAAACCCTACTCGTGTTAAGACAATAGAATTTGGCCCTGAAAGAACTTTTAAAATCAACCACTCTCTTTCTGTACACCAAGAAGAATAGTTGTGCAACATCCTAAGGGAACATCTAGATGCCTTCGCTAAGGGAAAATTTAGATGCCTTCACTTGGAGTTACAAAGAAATGAATGGAGTGCACCCCTCATTTTTTACTCACCACATTTATATCAAAGAAGGTTGCAAACCAGTCTGGAAACCCCAAAGGAGAATGAATCCAACTCTCATGGATATAGTCAAAGAAGAACTGCAAAAGCTGTTGGATGTAGGATTCATTTATCCTATCTTGGATAGTGAGTGGGTTTCTCCGTTGATGTTGGTTCAAAAGAAAAATGGGAAGTGGAGAATTTGTGTTGATTATAGAGAGTTAAAAAAAGAAACAAAGAAGGATTGTTTTCATCTATTTCATTGACCAAGTGTTCGATGGCCTCATAGGGAAAAAGTTTTTCTCTTTCTTACATGGGTTCACCGGGTACAATCAAATCTAGATTAGCCTAGAGGACCAAGATAAAACCACCTTCACCTATCCTTGGGGTAATTTTGCTTATAGGGTCCTTCCTTTTGGCCTATGCAATGTCCCACCAACTTTCTAGAGTGTAGTCTTGAGTATATTTTCCGAGCTAGTCCATGATACAATGGAAATTTATATGGTGATTTTACACCCTATGTGTTTGATTTCCAGGAGGCTCTCTCCAACTTGGGTAAGGTGCTAAAAAAATGCATTGAAATGAACTTGTCCCTTAGACGTGAAAAATGTTAGTTCTTGATGCCTGCAGGGACTATTCTAGGTCATTCAATATCCCAGAAAGGACTACAGGTGGGCTCAAATAAGATAACCATCATCCAAAGGGTCCCACCTCCACAAAAAAAAGAGGGATGGCAGAATTTTTCTAGGCTTAGCTGGATATTATAGGAGATTTATAAAAAAATTCGGGAAGTTAGCTTCTCCTTTATTTGGGTTATTGGCCAAAGACTCTGAATTTTTATGGTCAGAAAGTTGTCAAGAGGCCTTGGACACCCTAAAGGACGCGTTGACTACTGCACCTATTCTCCGAGGCCCAAATTGGGCTCTTCCTTTCCACATACATGATGATGCCTCTCACAAATCCATAGGAGAAACTCTAGGATAGATAGATGACAAGCTACCTTCAACAGTAAGAATTTGTCAAAGTCCAACTGAACTGCACATTGAAGGAAAAGGAGCTCCTAGCTATTGTTCATTCAGGAATTACATTATAGGTTACCAAACATTTGTACATACTAACCATGCTGAAATTAAATACTTGATGAATAAACCTAATGTGAATGCTCGGATCATTAGATGGTTAATTTTATTGAAATAGTTTGATTTAGCTATTATTGATAAGCCTCGAAAGGAGAATTTTGTTTAGATTTTTTTATCCAGATTGACTTTGCATGCATGGGAGGAAGGAATGGTTGATGATCAGTTACCATATGAACACTTATTCACCATTTTAGTTCTCTCACCATGGTCTTTTGACATAGAAATTTACTTGGTGTCTACATAGTTTCCACCAAAGTTTTCCTCCAAGGAAAAGAGAAAGATTGTGAGGAAGAGCACCCCATTCACTTGGATTGGGGGCAACCTCTTCAAACTAGGCATGGATCAAATTATGAGAAGATGTGTTAGGGAGGAGGAAGTCTTTGACATCCTTTTGACCTGTCATGATGGGCCTTATGGAGGTCACTTTGCAGCCAAAAGGACAACATTCAAGGTGCACCAAGCTGGTTATTACTGGCCCTTCTCTTCACCAGGATGTGAGGAGGCATACTAGTTAGTGTGATCAGTGACAAAGGATGGGGAAACCTACCCCAAGGGATGAAATGCCTCTACAACCTCAAGTGATGTTCAAGCCATTTGACAAGTGGGGCATGGATCTCATTGGACTCATTGACCCTCCATCCAGGCAAAAGTAGTACATCATTGTGTGCACTAACTATTTGACCAAGTGGGTTGAAGCCAAGGCCATCAAAGCAGCAACATAAGAGAAAGTGCTTGAGTTCTTAAGGGAAAATGTATTTTATAAGTCTGGGTACCCTAGAGAATTCGTCATTGATCAAGGCAGTCAATTTACATCTCATGTGATTGAAACTTTGTTGAGCCAGCACAAGATTAAGCCTAGAACATCCACTCCTTACCACCCACAAGCTAATGGGCAAGTGGAGATAACCAAAAGATCGCTAGAAGACATTCTGACCAAAGTGATTAGCAATATCAGAAAGGATTTGGTAAATAGATTAGTTGAGGCCACTTGGGCCTACAATACCACCTGGAAGAACACCACAAGATTCACTCCTTATGAGCTGGTCTATGGGAAGAAGGTCCTATTGTCCATTGAATTTGAATACAACACCTTAAGAACTGCAGCACAACTAGATCTAAGTCTCACTAAGGCATAACAAGAAATATTGCTCTAGCTGAATGGGTTAGATGAATTTAGGATGTAGGCCCTCCTGCACATAGAGGTGACTCAAGTTCAAAGGGAGATTTGGCATGACAAGAACATAAATGACAAACAGTTTCAAGAAGGTGATTAGGCTTTGTTGTATGATTCCAGATACAAGGATTTTAAATGCAAATTAAGGACTAGATGGTTAGGGCCTTCTGTCATATAAAAATGTCATGATAATGGTTCAGTATAGATAAGAACCATTGATGCAGAGGCTATCCCTTTACTTGTCAATGGGTACATATTGAAGGTCTACAAGAAGCCCTTGTCAAAGCAATATTTCATCAATGGCATTAGCAAGACAGTGATGGTGGTGGATCAAGTCTCAGCTTCTACCCCATCAAATCCCTAAAAAACTAAAAGAAAATAAAAGAAAGAGAGAAGAAAGAAAAAATAAAGAGACTCAGGTGAAAACCTACATGAGGCACCTGAGTCCCATTGTTGGGTTGAAAACCTTTTAAGGTGGCCCAATGGTGTTGAAAATAAAAGAAAATAATGAAAATATCTCTAGGTGAAAACCTCTTTTGAGGCACCCAGGGAAAGAAACTAGGATGAAAACCTCCTTGGAGGCAGACTAGTTATTTTCAAAAAAGAAAAATAAAAAAAGAGAAAAGAAAAAGTTTTGAAAATGTTGTTTGCAGGTCAACGGGAGGAGGATTAGCGCAACTTGAGAGGAACAAAAGGACCAATACAATCCAGATTTTCATTCCTCCATCTCATATTCTTCATTATTCCATCAATACTTCCATTTATGAGCTCTTCCCGCTTAGTTTACACAGGCTCTGTGTTTTCAACTGGATTCCCTGTAATCCTACAAGATTCCCTAAAAACCTACACGAGTTTCTTGTATGAATTACAATGGCTTTGCAATCCCAAGAAAAATGATCCTAGAGCAAGGGGATGACCATCCCATTCCAAAAAAAAATAAAAATTAATCACTCAACCACATCATCACCATGCCTTTCATCACCTTGTTACCCTTGCATCCATCCAATAGTTCAATTCAAAAAATATATATATACATTTTTCAAAGAAGAAAAAACAAATAGAAGAGGGTGAGAACAGAGGATAGAGGGAAAATACCTGAGGGCTACACCTCTCACCTACCATTCACAGGAAGCCCTCTCTACTCTTTTCAACAATCCTCATGCTCCAGAGCTAAAAAAAGGTGTGAAAATTTAGGGGAGAGGCATATACAGGACATCCTATAGGTTTCTTGTAGGAAATCCTGTAGCAGCCTATCCCACAAAGGAAATTTCATAGGGTTGCAGCCATCTTTAGCATAAATATTCCAAGGTTAAGGAAGCTCCTCCAAACATGGAAGTAGTCAAATTAGGAGAAAAGGAGATAATGCCAAAAATGGTTAAGCTACAGAGGAACGAGTGGGAGATGATTACGAGGTGACTAAAATGGTGGACTGATAGTGGGACCAATGGCCCAAAAGGAGGTGCTCGTACTTAGACAGCCAACACGCCATCCCACATGATCATCCATATAAGGAAATAAATCATTGATTCCCACAATAAAAGAGAATTAGTAATCTCAAGAATTCATCTAAAATAGGATTTCCTCAACCTTCTTGAAGTAGCACCTATAGGAGACAGTGAGAATTTTGTAGCACAAATGTACCTACAAGATCCTACAGGAAAACCTACAGGATCCTACAGGAAGACCTACAAGATACAGAGAAGTCATCTACAGGATTATCGGTGGGCATTAAAGGAGGAGAGATTGAAGGTTGCCCTCATCAGGTAGTAACCATTGAGGTAGGAGCTATACCTTGACATATTTTCCAGTTAAAAAAAAAGAAAGAAGAAAAATCGTCCATTTAGTTAAAAAAGTTGGAGTCTAGGAGAATTATATTGCAGAGTTATCATTTAAATCTCTCACCCACTAGAATTCTTGAATTATATCCATACAAGCCTCCACAATTACGATGGAAAGATGACAGGGGGTTTTAACAAGAGGGAACCCACAAACACAGTAAGAATTCATCAACACCCTCTTGTAGTAGAAATTTTCACAAGAAAAAATTGGACGGGTTTCTTTAAAGAATGAGAGGATACGATTGATGAGGTGGCCAAATAATTTTCTCTCTCACTCATACTCCTCACTAGGACTCATGCCACTGCTATGGTGCAAGGCCTATCAGTAGAAATCACCCTTGAAGTTATAAGCATAATCACCACACTCCCTTTAGGGTTACCTTGGACAAAAGAAGATAAGGGTAACAAAACCCTTTCAAAGAAGAAATTATTTTTGGAATGGGAGGAGGCAATGGAGGACAAAAATGGGGTCAGAAGAGAAAGCCTTCCATACCCCTGGAATGAAGTTAGTTACCACCTCATTAAATTATACCATGTGAAGGGAGATACAATGTGACATATGGATACCATTTCAGACTCCTCCAAGAATTGAGATTTGAAGCAAATACACCTCCTCAAAACACGTTAAGTATACCCTAATTTCTTCTTCAATCATTGATAGATATGATCATCAAAGTGTAGGAGGGAAATCATGAACAACTAACCCATCATGGCTTGATCAAACTTATCCTAGAAGATGATCTACAAAACCTAAGTCTCCCTATTAGATAGAAAACTTTTAAAGACATGCAAGTAGAGAGAGAAATTCAAGCTCTTGAATATGACAAAATCCTCACTTCTAGTGAGAGGGATGAAGAAACAAAGGGAGAAAATGAAGAGAAAATAGAGGAGGAAAAAGATGAATAAAAGGAAGAGGAAAATGAAGAAGAGACAAAAGAATAAACAAAAGAAGAGACAGGTGAGCAGAGTCAGGAACTAGAGGAAGAAGAGAAAGAGAGAGACAAGGATGAGGAGGAGTATGGAGAAGGGGAGACAGAACAAAAGGAATAACATAGGTCTATAGTTCAACACAAAGAAGGGGAAGAATCACCAAGGATATTTTTAGAACCCACAGATAAGGAGGCAACATCTGCTCTTACTACCCTGAGTACACCTATCAAGTCAAAAGGAAAGAGACGAAGACAAACCCCACTGTACTTTAGGATAAGAAAGTGCACAAGGATTAGGTAAGGAAAACCTCAAACACCCACCAAAACTCCTATTGTTATTGAAGACTCACCAAAGCAGCAACAAAAGATAGCTCCTCTTGAGAAAAATCAAGGAGAAGGATCATCAGGAAAAGCCTCTCTGAAATCTCCCATCACATATGTTAGGAGGCTTGTCACAAGGTCTTCCTCATCAAAAGGAAAATGTCTCCTATAGGAGACATGGAAAGACCTGCAGGAAGCCGAGGTCATCCTACATGAAACTCTGTTAAACCGACAGGAAACTCATAAAATGGACCAAGAAGGTATCACTCAACAAGAAACAAAGAAGGAAGACCCAAAACTCAGAGAACCTCATCCACATCCCAACATCAACTCTTACTATAGGTTCATTGAAGGGGGTAGGGTTACCCCACAAAAAATTTCCATCCCCTTATTCTTTGAACTTGAGAAAGAAAGGGAAAGGACACATAGGTGGATGAAAATTGCCAAATCAAAACAAGTGGAGGATGTAGGCCACATGGAGGAAAAATTGAAGGAGATGGGTAGATAACTGAGCAACATAAGGGACACAGATGCAATGATGAAAGCTCATTTAGAAGCAAAGAATTCATGGTCAAGGTGAGAAGAAAGGGAAAGCCATTTTACATCTATGGCCAATTTATCCTTAGAGGCAATCTAGTGCAGGTTGCTAGCAAAGTCTTATGCCTTGTATCTCAAGGAACAATGGCTACAATTCCAAATTAAGACTTTAGCACAGAGAGGCACTATCCCCTTCCAAGAATATAGACAATTCATTGATCTCTATCGTAAAAGCACATTGGAAGATAGAAGAAAGATGTCTAAGTTTTACCTAGACAACTTGGCCTTGACAAATTTGAATGTGTGGGACCCAAATTCAAATCTAGGAGACTTGCAATTGATGGCCTTAGCATCATGGATGAATCATGAGGAGACGATAGCTACAGAGATGAAAAAGGTATTGGAAAGAGAAGAGACAAAACCACTTATGATTAGTGTTAAACAATCCAACCCAATGGTTGTCATCAGCGCCCACAACCTAAGTGCAAATGATCCTAAGCTTGTACCTAGGTACCTTGCTACACAAGAGCAAGAATACATGCACTTTGAAGACATGTTCGGGTTTTTAGGAGATGAAAACATGCAAGCTTGGAAAAAGAATAGGGAACACCTTTCCTTACAACCTAAAAATCAGAGAATACCATTCTCCTCAGAAAATGAGAGAGGCACTAAACAGAACACCCATGTACAAGAAATCTCTACAAAGACTCAAATTCAATTAGATTGGCTTGAGACTCAGCTCACCACTGCTTTTAGGAATATTGGAAGGAAGGAAAGAAGAAGAAGAAAGAAAGTAGTGGGAAGAGATTGAGAGCAAGGCAGGATTTTATTCACAAGAAGAAGAAACTACAACAGAAGCATGGGATGTTAGTGAGGCCACCAGAGAAATGAAGAACATGGATATAGATGAAGTTGCTCAAGCATGAGAAACACTTTCAGTAGGGGGGTTATGATGAGCCTCATCATTGGGTAACTATATGGACCTTAATACACCTCTGAGCACATTAAAATCAACTCTTCTCATAATTCGTTACATGTTTTAGTTATATTTTTCTTAATGAGATGAGTAAAATTAAGATGTATGTCTAGTGGTCTAATGTGAATTGACTGCAAGTTTTTGAGAGAAAATCATGACAATTTTGGCTAATTAAGGGAAGAAACTCGAACGAGACAAGGAGGAGAGATTATAGGAGATAGATCCTCCTCATTAAATCCTCACTCATTCAAATATTCATCAATCAAATCACACTAGGTCGGAGTTGCAAGCAACCGAGTCATGGAGATCATGGGCAGCCAAGCCAGTGATAGTTAAGAGCCAGTTCATCTTGATTTTGGGAGCCAAGCCTCCCTAGATTTAAGGATGTGGCTGGAGACTTTAGTTGTTTAAATAAGGAGGCCTAGAACCTCATTAGGATTCAATTTTTTTAATGTAAGAGCACTAAGAATTTTCTAGTTCAAGCTCTGTGGAAAAACATTGTTATGTAATTTTTCTGATATGATAATGAGAATGAGTGTTTCCTTGATCTAGCACTAAGTTGAATTAGAGGGTTGAAGCTCTTGGTTTAGGGCCCAACCCTAGTAGAAAAGGCTTCGCTTCTTGTACTTGTATGTTTAGGTTATTTCATAGATTAAGTGTTGAATTGATTTTTCCATTATTTCATTGCATGTAGTGGTAAATTTGATTAGCTTGCTTCCATTTGTGCATAGCATTCAACAATAGTTTAGAGAGGTAAAGGAATACAAAAAAGGTTGATAGCAGATGAATTTGGCCTCACTCCTCTCTTCACGGACCATGGTTTGAGGAAAAACTCCTATTCAACCCCAAAAAGATATCATTCTGATTTCTTATGGAATTTAGAGTTTTTTGCTACTTAGGCCAGCATATTTTTAGTTTTCAAAAATATATTTCAATTATAATTTCTGATATCTTTAGATTTGTATTAGATCTCATGGTGTTTCACAATCTTTTGTAGGCAACTAAATAATGAAATTTTGTTTTCTTAAGTTGATTGGAAATCTTCCTTATTTGATATAATTCATGGCTAAATGCCAATAATGTATGTATTGCTGGAGTTTCAATAATGCAGGAAGATCTCATGCCAGCAACCACAGCCTAATCTCATCCATCCATGATCACCAAAAGCCACCAAGTCCCTCAACCAATTCATCATTCTGTAAAAACAACTTTCTAGGTTTGTTGAGCAAATCCAACCATCTTACAAACTTTGGTTTGAGCTCTGAGGAAGTCCTAGACACTCATGATGCGCTTTGGTATTGCAACAAGAATGCTGCAACTCCCAATGCTACCAACTTTAATTATCAACCTGGGGTTCATACAAATTTAAGAGGTGTTGGCACTATATGTGCAGCATACAATGTATCATTCCTTTGATGTCATGATGTAATGGAGTGAATGTACTGAAGTCAAACCCTAAACTAATTGCAGAAAATGAAATGTTCGAAATGGAATTTTTACCTATTGCAAGAAAGAAAGTACAATGAAAGAGACGAAAATTGAATGCTAAATAACACCATTTCCTAATTAACTACCAAGAAACTATGCTTTGCAATAATGCTAAATTATCATGAACCAAATGCTACTATCTAAGCATGGAAGTAAGAAGCATAGAACATCAGTAATGTGCAAGTAAAGGGACTGAAATAAATTTGTTTTTGTCTTTTCATGCAAAATCAGGTATGCAAACTAATTTCTTTTGGTGATGTGGCAGGTGAATTAAGGATGTTGGATTATGTCTAGAAGGGTTAGAAGATTTTTGGATGGTGTGGGAGACTCTTTGGGGCTTTTTGGTGACTTCCTAGAGGTTTTCCATCAATTCATCCTTAAAATGGGCTATTTTAGGAAAACCTACAAAATGTACTAGAAACCTATAGGATATAGTTGAGAGAAAAATGTGAGGTTTTGGAGGTGATGGAAGGCTTGGGAAAGGTATGTGATGGGTGGAATGGAGTGGAAAATTCCTAGGATCACTTAGAACTCAAAAACAAAGTTGGGAGATGGATGGATTTGCTCAAGAAGCTTAGAGAAGTTTCCTTGTGAAATGATGAAATTGGTGAGGGTTTAATGATCAAGAAAATAAAATCCAAATTGGATGGGACAATTTTTTTATTCAATAGGATGTATTAGGTCACCACTCCAAGTGGAATCACTCAAAAGGACCTTTGTTAACCCATGCTAAAAAAATAAAAGACATTATTAGTCGAAAATCTAGGAATTCGAGAACTAGTGAGCTAGTAAAGCTAAAAATGCCTAACCAAATCAAGTGAAAATTCAATGGATTAATTTTTGTTATGAAATAGAATGTTTTGTGATATAATGCAAGTGGAATCAAGTCGATTGGAGCTCGTTAGCATTCTCTAAAATATAGCAGAAATTTATTGTTCTTTGCTAAAAAGGAGCTCCAACAGTCTAGATTTGGGAATAAGAAGACTAATCCAAACAACTTAATGATTACTATGAACTTAAAAAGCTTTTCCAAGGATGAAATAGTGCTTGTGTTCCTACAAAATAACTTACATCGACCATTTAACTCAATCCTACAACAAGAAATCATTAAAACTAAATGTAGAAATAGAAAGTCATAAAAACTAGAGATGCATGTGAATAAGAAGTGAAAAGAATGAAAGATAATGTTACAAAAGGGCTTTGAGGTTCCTGGGATGGCAAAGCCCAAGGAAACTCAGAGACCTATGGAGTAGAATAATATTTAGAAGTTGAACATGACACCAATGTTCATTATTTTCATCAATAGAATTACATCCTTGCAAGAAAATACAATGGAGCTACAGAAATACAAGCTCTCTCCACAATAACACTAATGAAAAAACCCCCTCTAGAGGAAAATTCGACTTTGTAATTATACAAAATGATTAGGAATGATTCCCCATGAATGGAGGAAGCTTTCCCCACCAAAATCCCTTGATTAGTGGATCTAGTCCCCAATACTAGGAATTTGCATTAAATGGAAAGGAACACATTCCTAGATTTTCTCAATCATCCCCTAGAGGAAAATTTGACTTGGTACTTATACAAAATGATTAAGAATAATTTCCCATGGATGGAGGAAGGTTTCCCCACCGAAATCCCTTGATTAGTGGATTTGCTCCGCTGATTGGTGAATCTGCTCCCTTGATTAGTTGAACACATTCCTAGATTTTCTCGATCAATGGAGTTCCACAATTTGTGTCATAATTCCATAATATATTGTTGAATTATTATTTATTATTTATTCTCCATTAGTAGGGAACAAGTCCCTAAATTATCTCTTCCTCCAAATCTTCATAACCTTCCAAATACTCTCATAATATTCCACAAAAATTAAATAATATTAGGTACAAATATTCAATTATTCATAAACCTTCCTAATGAATATATTAAAGTTAAAAATAATTATCTAATGAAAAAAGAGAGGTTTAATGTGCTAAAGGATGGTCATAGGCCTTAATTTATGTTTTAATTTAGGGGCATCGGCCTTAATTTATGTCTAATTTAGAGGCCCATCATACCCCCTTCTGAAAGTGTTGCTCATCCTCTAAGAAACTTAGTGACCTCTTTGTGCCTCATCCATGGTTGTGGTGGCCTCTCTCTTGTGCATGAAGAATATTTCTTGTAAGCTCTGCAAGGGCAAGACCAAAAACATATTTGTTCAAAGAAAAATAATGGTTTCTTGAGACCATTAGCTTGCTTTCTTTCCCTTATTCAAGATGATTTTTTGAATATATTTTTTTCTTTAGAAAGGTCTTCCATATCATTACCAACCTTCTGCTACCTTGTTCTGCCATTTGGACACCTCCTATATGATTTTTGGGTCACTGTAATTCCTACAAGATCATCCTGAAGAAAACACAGTCCCTTTGTAAACTAAATTAAGGGAGTGGAAAAAATGATAGAAATGGTGGAGGAATGAATGGTAATGAGTGGTGAAATAAAAATGTGAGTGACAAGGGTCTCTCTTCTGATCCTCCTTTGCACTTTGACCGTCCCTCTTGCTGACTTGCAAATGGAAATTTCTTGAAAATGGAAAGGATGCTATCTTTTTTGTTTTTTTTCAAGAATGAAATGGGTTGGATGAATGATGAATAGATAGTGAATATGAAGCAGATGGAGGTCTTGGAGTGTTGTGGTGATCTTGGCCTTTGCAAAAATATCTTCTTTTAACTGTTGTCCTCATTCATTGAAATCATCACCCTTCATAATTTGACTTTTCAACATTGAATGAGTGAAGGAGTGAGTTGCAATTAACTAGCTGAAGGCATTTGAGACTGTTGACCAATCCTTAGCTCATAAACCTCATATCTCATGCATTGATAACAAATTTCTAACTATAATATGCTCAAGCGAAGAGGTCAAGAATATTGCATACCTATACCTACCTGATGGTTGCTGGAGAGATATGCATGTTATTGCTAAGTTGATGTTGATGTGCAGGTGTTGGATGGTGATGCTAATGATCTTGATGCTACTACTAAGCCTTGGAGGAGCTTCTTTGACCTCTAGATCTCCTTTAAAACGGCTCACTCCCAATCCTGTAGGTGTTGTTCTGTATCTTGTAGGTTTATAGGACAACGACCTGTTTTGTCCATATCTCCCAAAAAGTAGATTGGATTGCACTTAAACTTTTTGAGCATGTTTCCATCATCATTATACACCTCTCCATATAAAAATATTGGTCAATGGATGCACAATTCTAGAGAAAAACTAAAAATAGTTGAAGGTGATGGAGGCCAATTTCTTGGAAACTATGCACTGGAATTTTCTGAAATTTCTTGGGTGTGTTACCATTATCCATATGCATCTCCCCATGTAACACTATTTTAAATGGATGCACAGATATTGATAAAATGCAAAAATGGGTGAAGGTGATGGAGGCCAATTCCTTGGAAACCGTGCATTAGAATTTGCTGAAATTGCTTGAGCATGTTACCATCATCCATATGCATCTCCCCCTTAAACAACTTGGCAAATGGATGCATGGTTTTCAAGTTATGGAAAAAACAAATTTCTTCTCTATGTATTTTTGTATCCTGTAGTAAAACAGAGCATCATGTAGTTTTTTGGGACAATAAGGAAAATGAGTGGCAGAAGCCTGAGAATGATGGGTGGATGGTGAAAATAGATGAGGGTGATGGATTGGCATGGCCTTGGCCTTGTTGGAGCATTTGAGTGAAGTAGGATAAAGTCAAAATCTGACTTCTTTTGACTAGGCTTGACCAATTTTCCTTTTGGTACCAACTTGTTCTTGTCACTTGCAGATGTTGGAGAGTACATGCATGCATGGAACAAGGATTTTTTTTCTTCTAGGCCTACTAGCCACCTCAATGAGCTTTTCAACTAGTAGGTCTTCCTAGGCACCTCAGATGATGTTTTCACCTAGGATCTTCTTCTTTTTTCTCCTTTCTCTTCTTTTTCAACCCATTGACTACCTCATGGAGGTTTTTAATCAATGAGGCAATCTGAGGCACCTCCAAGGAGGTTTTCACCTTAGATTTTTATTTTTTCTCTTATTTTTCATTTGTTTTATTTTTTCAAGTATAATAATACTTCCAATGCAGCCATGTGCACATCAAGATGACAAACAAAATAACATGAAGGTTTGAATTGTATGCGTTGACATATACCTGGATTTCAGAGACCAAATGATTTGACTTTGAAAGGATCAAGCATAGTTGAGGAAGAGAGTGACGCTGCAACTTAGTGACTGTTTGGAATCTTCTTTCAATATAGTTGTGATGTCCTTGGTCCTTTTTCTAATCTAGACCATTCTTCATGTCTTCTTTTACCATGACATTCAAATCTTCCTCTTTTTGTTGATTGTTCTCTTGAATACTTGGAGGATTTGATGGTAACCATGAGGGAGTTCTCTCGATCTCTGATTTTGATGTTTTCTCTTCATCAATTGTAGCCCATGGTTCTGTAGTCTTCTTATTGACTCTTCTTCTTTTGGATGTGGTCTTTCAATGATATCAAGATGATCTCTTTTTTGCAATACTTTTCCTGAGTTATGGTGAATACCATTAATCTCAAGAAGAGATGTTTGGAAGTGTTGTACCTCAGCATTGTAAGTGGAATGAACTACTTCAATGTGTGGTTTGGGAATGGTGGTACAGGTAGTGGAGTGGGAGTGTATATTTGAGATGGATGTGGATGGGTTGTGGTTGTGGTGGAGGTGGATGGTAAGTATAACATGGAGTTTGGTATGGAGGATATTGAGGAAAATATTGAGGATATTGTGGATGGCTTCGATAAGTTCCTTGCCAATATTGATGCGAAGAACGGTTTTGGGGTTGATCTGGCCAATGTTTCCAAGGAAAGGGTATGTTCCAATTACTTTGAGGTGGATATGCATAACCTAGAAATTATGAATTAGGCTCTTGCATCATATCAGGCTGAATAGGCCGCCATGGTCCTCTTGGAGCTATACAACATTGTTGCATTGGCAATTGACATGCTTCATTTTCCTCTTAGTGAACTTCCTTCAACCTTGGTAATGAGGAGTAATAATTAACATCATGTGATTCTGCAAAATCAATATCAGCATTTTCTTTTCCTTCATCTTTCATTCTTAACATTTCTACTTGTTTTGTTATATTTCTAAGAATTTCTGTTTTAAAATCATCAAACAAATTTCTAAGTTTAGCTTGACTTACCGATCTTGATGCTGATTTACCTACTCTTGTTTTTCCTCTTGATATGCGTTTGCATGTTTCACAAATTTCCTCAAATGATAATTGATATACCTCACCTCTACTTATGATATTAAGGAGATCAACCCACTCATCCCTAATTGTTCTAAGTAAGAGGGTTTTTAGTGTGTCGGATCCTAAATGATGTAGTTTTTACCTCTCCAGATTATACATGAACCTCTCTATTAGATTCTCTAGACTTTCATATTCTCTTTGATTCATTCTAAATATTTCTTCTTTAAGATCATGATATTTGTATTTTTTTAGGAATATCTTTTGCATATCATTCCATGATCTTATTGAATTAGTTCCTAAACTCATGAACCATTTATGAGCTCTATCCTTCAATGTTGTCAGAAACAATCTCAATTTTTGAGTTTTAATAAGTAACCCTAAGATCTACAAACAATCTCAAATTCAAAGAGAAAGGTTTCCAGATCCTCTAACCTTAGACCATGAAATTGTGGAAGAAAAGATGGAGGGATGTTCTTCATGTGCACACTACCATCAATATCTTGAATGGGAAATCTGAGAGGATATTCATCATTGTCATCATCTCCATCCATTTCTTCTACATTCTTTGTCATCTTCTTCTTCTACTCGCAAAAGTGAATGGTGATATGGCTCTTACTACACCATGTGATCAAATGGGGTGGGTGGGTTAGTGTTGGAAAAATTTTGTTTTTGTTTTTATGATTGAATGAAAACTATAACACAATGTAATTTTCTAATTTTGAAATTAAATATGCCTAATGAAAATATTTTGTTTTTGTAAAAAGCTAAAAGACATGAATCAACTAGGGAAGAAAACAATGCATACTTTGACACCTCCCTAGCAACGATGCCAAAAAGTGATGTGCCTCGGTATTGCAACAAGAATGCTGCAACTCCCAAGGCTACTGACTTTAATTATCGACCCTGGGTTCGTACAAACTGAATAGGTGTCGGCACTATACGTGCGACATATAATGTGTCATTCCTTTGTTGTCATGATCTAATGGAGTGCATGTACTGAAGTAAAACCCTAAACTAATTGCAGAAAATGAAATGTTTGAAATGGAACCTTAACCTATTATAAGAAAGAAAGTACAAGGAAAGAGACGGAAATTCAATGCTAAATCACACCATTTCCTAATTAACTGCCAAGAAACTATGCTTTGTAATAATGCTAAATTATCATGAACAAAATTCTACTATCTAAGACTGGAAGTAAGAATCATCAAACATCACTAATGTGCAAGTAAAGGGACTGAAATAAATCTGTTTTTGTCTTTTTGTCTTTTCATGCAAAATCAAGTATGCAAACTAATTTCTTTTGGTGTTGTGGTAGGTGAATTAAGGATGTTGGAGGATTGATGGAAGCATTAGGAGATGGTTGGATGGTGTGGGAGACCCTTGAGGGGCTTTTGTGACTTCCTAGAGGTTTTCCATCAATTCGGCCTTAAAACAGGCCATTTCAGGAAAACCTACATGTTACACAAAAATATCGTCACCATGATTATTTGTAGTTAGTATGGGTCTATCATCACCTATACTAGCCTCCTAAGCAAGTCTCAAACCTTAGCTCTTCATGTCAAGCTTTGCAAAAGAGAGAAAGACATTGAAAATCAATATTACTCTGGTTCTGCACTTTCTCCTACTTTTACCTGTGGACCCGCACTCTTTTTTCATAATACCTGCGTACTTGCACGCTTTGTCTGTAAAGGGGTGGGTGTGTACCCCTGTAAAAGTAAAAAAGGTGCAAGTTTATCCTAAAAAACTCACTTTTGGGTTAAATCTAGATGTTTCTAGAAGGATTTTGACGCGGATTGTTCGCTCCAAGGTGGTTCATGCATCCCAAAAGAGAAGGAGCTAATCCCTTGATAGGAGGAGCTATCCCTTTGAAGGAGGGCTTTATCCCTTTGAAGGACGACCTAATAACTTCCCTCCATTGCACTATAAATTAAGGCATTGGGTCAGTTGCTGGGGAGGTTAGAAGCTGAACATTTTGAGGGTAAATGCTAATGGAATTGGGACTTCCTAGTTAAACTTGAGAGGAGAGATCACATACCTTTTGGTTTCATTGGGAAGTGAGTGAAACTTGTCAAAGTAGAGGAGACTTCTTGTCAGACCTTGGGAGGAGCTTATACATCATCAAGGCATAGGTTGTAAAGTTCTTCTTCATTTGAATTAATACAATCATATTCATTTTTCTCAACAAATTGTCTTATGTGGTTTGTTTCATAATCTCCTTGATAATTATGATGAATATGCTTTATGATATTGGCTTTTCAGGTGCTATTTAATTTGGTTTGCTTGTTTGTGTTTACAGAATTACACTTCAAGGAAGCTCATTTGGAGCAAGGGAGCGAGGCTTCCACAAACTTGCATTGGACCCAAGGTAGGCCTAAAACACTTTTTTGCCTTTGTTTTACTTGCATATTTAGGGAAAGATAGTTTTTGATTTTCTTGCTTGTCACTAGATATCAGTAGATACTAGGAAGGTCGATCTTGTCCACAACCTCGACTCATTCCGCGTGACAAAATGGCGACTCTGCTGGGGACTTGATTTTTTTACTTGTTTTCACTTTGACCTGAGAAACTTGCCTTTTTGTCTATGTTTTTGGCTTGTTGTGTGTGGAATTGGGTGGATTTAGTGGATCTAGGTTTGTTTTGTCTTTTCATAACTTTAGGATAAGTCCGCATCCTGTGCTTGTATCACATTGCGTACCTCTATGCATGTTTACTTTGCACACAGAGCGGGCATGCACTTGTGCAAACTCTGAGCCTGTAGACCCTGCTAAATTTTTGAAAAACTTGATTTTTCCTCTTTTAATTAGTTTTATTTTGGTTTAGGTATTGTTATCCTCTGCCCAGACCTGCATGTGACTTGTTGAAAGCTTTCCTTGGTCTAATTTCATTGGTGTTAGGGTTTTAGGTGAAATTCCTAGAAGTTTTGGTTGCCGGTTTTGATTTTCATTTTGGTCGTGTAGTAGCTCAGAGCTTAGAAGCATAGAAGCCTCAGATCACCCTAGTTTTTATTGCCTTCTTATGAGTCTGACCATTTGTAAAATCAACCCTTGTTGAGGAATCCATCTTGAGTTTTCTCTTTCCAAAATTTCGAAAAGCTTGTGTTAAAAGTTTGGATTTCATTTTTACAAAAAGAACAAAAGATTGTTTGTTTTTGACTGATTTGTGATTCTGGACAAATTAGTCCTTGTTTGCTTATCGCCAAGTAAAACATCCTTGAAAAGACAAAAATATTTTGTAAGCTTTTACTTCAAGTAGTTTTTTTTATAGTTTGTAGATCTTAAGATTTGCTTTGTTTATAGTTTTCTCAAGATTTGCTTTAGTTATAGTTTTAAGTGTTTTTATAAAAATACAAAAATCTCTTTTGAAAAAGTTTGTTTTGGTAGCATTTGAGTGTTTGAATGAAAAAAGGAAATTCTTGTGAAAATAACTAGTTGTCTCGTTTTGAGTGCATTGGAACAAATACTCTTCTTTTGATTTGTTTGTTAAGAAAGATTTGTGTTTACAAGTATTTGCATTCTCCAACTCTTTCCTAGCTAGAAGTTCATTGAAGAAAAAAGATTGCTTAATCATCTTAAGTGCATTTTTGTAGTGATTTTGAGTCGAGTCTTTACACCACGAGTTTCATCTCCATCACCTCTTGACTTAATCAAAAACCAATAAAAATCACGCTTAAAATAAAATCAATCTAGCAAATTTTTATTTCTAGGGCTCTATTACACCGGCATAGCTTAGGCTAGTGTCTTGGAGTAGGGAGTATTTAACTCTCCAAGATAGTAAAACAAACAAGTAGCTGTATCTTGCGGTAGGAGAGAAATCCAATTGTTGCATCTATGCTCTGGGAAAGCTCCTCTTAAAGGAGAAGCACGAGATCGTGTCTGAACCAGTGTGGGAATCAATCCTTCCTCATTGGGAACGACGCCAGATATTCACGTATTACAAACGGTAAACCTTGGATTAACCATTGTCGAGGAGCCTGTGGTCACTTGTTGGTAAACCTTGGTTTATGTCAAGGAGCCTTCAAGGGGATTGAGCTTGTTACTCTGCCTTTGCATGCGTATCAGATCGTAGACTATTCCCCCAGGTATATTTGTTTCTATTGGTGAACATAGTGACTATATTCTATAGGATTCTTCCTAAGGTGATGGTGGTGGGAAGATCCCACTGTACCTGGAGTGGACGTCGGCTAGACTCACTTGGATTTTCTGGGGGTTTCTCTTCACTTGAGACGGTTAAGTGGAGAAACTTGTGCCATTCTATTCATTAAGCAGGTTGCCGAGGTAACTGTTCCAACCGCTATTTCTGTATCGAACTCTGTGACGTTGGATTTCATCACCAACTAGTGTTTTCCGTTACGGAAAGTTACTGTTTGTGTGTGATTGACTCCTATATTCTTTTAGGCGTGTGATTCAATTTGTTTGGTTCTTTAGAGGCTTTAGGTGGTTTTCATTGAGATTTTACTTTGTTTTTGTGTGAAGTAGTTAAAAGTCTTTAACTGTGGCTGAATTACCAAGGCAGTCCCGTAGACTTTAGGGCTAATCTCCTGAGTTTGTAAATGTGGCTGAGTTACTGAGGAAATCCCGTAGACTTCAGGGCCAACCTCTTGAGGAATTATCAAGCCAGCTTGAAGGCTTGAAAGTCCTCGTAACTCCTAGTGACAGTAGAGGTGGGTCACCTAAAGAAGGAGAATCTTCCTTGATAGTACATCCTGATTCTCAACGGTTATTAATTTCAGAAGTTACTAGTAGTGTTGCATCTACTAGTGATATAGGTGAAGAACCTGAAATATCTGAACTCGAATCTGAAATTGCTACTACTCCCATATCAGAGTTTGTTTCTCTAGCTTCTAGTGGTCCTAGTTCACCTAGGGTAGAAACAGTAATTACCCAAGATCTTCCTTCTAGACTTATAGCTATTGAAGAACTTGTTATTTCGGACAACGAAGAAAGTTTTCCTTTTCCAGAAGATCGACCTATCTTAGACCTTAGGGAGCGTGAATCAATATTTTCAGTCCACCTAGGAGCAGTGCTTGGTATCATTCATTGACTAATCTTTTGGAAAACCTGGGACTAAGTTTTTCACCACCTCGTATTTTTTATCACCCAGCACCTAGAGATTACTATCCTTTGTTGAATATGTCTAATCAGTCATCCATGTTTTCCCAATCTCTGGAAACCTTTTTGTATGGCGGTCCTCCTGTTCCCGTTGGGTATCAGTCCATGTCTGGTACTTTTTTGGGAGCATCTCCTCAACCTATCTAACAGAAGTTATTAGCTGGAAGTAATGCTACTAAACCGTTGAGTGTAGAAGATATTCTCATGATGTCAAGTTCTATTCCCAATCCTCAACCTCAAGGTGGCTAGTTACCGCCTGGGGGGCAACCTCAAGGTACCCAGTATGTGCCTGGGGGGCAACCCTAGGGTACTCAGTATATGCCTGGGGGGAAACCTCAAGGTACTCAGTTTGCACCTGGGGGACAACCTCAAGGACAGTACATACCTACGGGACAGTACGTTCCTCAAGGTCAACCCCAGACTGAATATGTACCGCAAGGTCAACCTTAGTATCAATATGTACCCCAAGGTCAACCTCAGTATCAATATACACCTCAAAATCAAACTCAATATCAATATGTACCTCAAGGTCAACCCCAGTATCAGTACGTGCCTCAGGGTTATCAACCCCAAGGTCATTACCCAACTCAAGATTACCAACCACCTTCTGATCAATCATATTATCAACCCTACCCTCAACCCGGTTATGGTCCTCAATATCCTCAACCTGTTATGGGTCCGTACCCCAGAACGAATTTAGTGTGGGATCCATCTCAATCCCAACAGTTCTTGCAACGAATGCGCGGTTGTCATCTCAAACTGGACAACCCTTGGTTTCTGGTTCATCCCAGCAACCTGTCCAGTCTACTGTTCAAACTTTTGCACCTTCTATAGTTTCTCAGTCTAGGCCTAGTACACCTCGTACTCCGCCTCAAACGTCTGCTGCGACTACTGCAACATCTACTCCATCTACCCCACCTTCTTCTAGATTATCGACAGCTCCAGTTTCTACTATCCCTGTATCTACTCCTCAGACATCTTTACCTTAGTCTGGACCCATGGTCCATACTTCGGTTTAGATGCCTGTAGGAATTACGGTTGTCACTACTCAACCTCAATATAATCAACAATCATACCAAGGACAGTACCAATACGGTCCTGCTACGCAGCAACCAACCTATCAGTATCAACCGTACCCTAGGTATACATATCAACAACCTCAGCAACCCCAGTATGGTCCGGTTAATCCTGGTTTTCCAGGAGGAAAAAATATCCCAAATGTGATTCCAATTCCTAGTTATCCTGGATATCCTCCTCCTAGGGCTGGTCTGCAGACCCCGAGATTTAGGGACCCTAATCGTCAGTTACCGTTTATCGCAACTTTCGATTTGCCTGACTTGACGTGCCTTATGAACGATCCAATTAACTATCTTCAGTATTGGCCGCCAATGCCGCATAAGTTGCCCAGTGATATTCCTATGTTCGAAGGTAAGCCAGGAGAGGACCTGTCGAACCATGTGATGACTTATCACCTCTTGTGTGCGTCTAATTCCATTTCAGATGATTCGATTCGTTTACGTCTTTTCCAGCGCACTCTCATTGGTCTTGTGGCCAAGTGGTACATTGAGTTACCGCGAACCACTTTTTATAACTTTAGTAAGTTAACTACCTCATTTTTATCTCATTTTCAGTTGCTAGTTAGATATGACAATGGCACGGAATTATTAAATTTGTTAAAGCAGTCAATGTCCACTTAAATTTCAGATCATATCCATGAATGGAGACGTCGATGGCGTTTAGTGAAAGTTTTTATCCCGGATCAGATCTTAGCTGAATGGTTTGTAAAATCTTTATTGCCCAAGATCACTGAGGATGTAGCTAAGGCCGGAGTGGTTACTGAGGAGCAAGTAATTTCTCAAGCACAGTACCTTGACTTATTTTATACTCAGCCAGGTACGTTACATGAGAAAATCCCCGATCTACCCAAACAAAATCAAATTGCTGTTGCTCCTTCAGGGTCTCATGCCACTGATGGTATGATTGGTACAGTTAATACCAAAAGTAAGAAGAAGTCTTTCAAGAATTCTTCTCCTATCATAACCTTACTATATTCCCTGATAGGAGAGTCTTCCGCAGAACTTTCCGCCGATATTCATGTTGTAGAGTCATCTATAGCTAAATCAAAAACCGGTGGTAAGAAGAAAGGGAAGAAGAAGAATAAAACAGATAAGAATTCGAAAGAGAAACCCAAAAAAGCGGAATCAACTGATGAAAAATGCAAACCTCGTTATCTGTGTCTCATCTGTGATGAAGAACATTATACAAGAGATTGCCCTCATCGTGCAGAGGTTGCAAAAATTGTCAAAGGTTCCCAAATTCCTGTTGTCTCGAAGGATCCTTTTCCAGCTTAAGACAGTAAGATGATAGGTTCATCCTCCAGTGCCAATGAAGAACCCATATTGATGATGTCCCATGTTAGGATTGCGACTCGATCACAAGATTATCGCAGTAAAAGTCATGTTGATGGTAAAGAAGTAGAATCTTCTCATTTGAATCCATCAACCTCAGCTTCCGGTTCCGATCCACTACAGATCGAGAAACCTAACCCAAACTTAGTAATCAAACTGCCCACAAAGGGTGTACTTCGAAAGTCTGCTTTCAATCCACATGCGAGAGCGGCTCAAAACTACAACATTGTTGAGGATTTAGCTGTTTCACCCTTAGCAATGTCAGCTTTGGAAGTGCTACAATCATGTCCAGCACAGCGCAAGTTACTTTTGTCGGCTATAGGAGCTGTTGACGTTCAGGACCTGAACCTTATAATCTTTGATCTAGAAAATAGTGCACTACGCTTACCTCATCAGATGGCTGTCCAGATTCTAGTGATAGTCAAAAACAGACCTGTTCATAGGACTGTGATTGATGAGGGAGATTCCACGTGTATTATGTCGATATAGTGTTGGAGATCACTTGGTTCTCCTTCACTAAACCAATCCCCGATGATTCTAAAGGCCTTTGATGGCCGTGGGTTTCATCCTTTCAGCATTTTATAGGATCTACCTATAGGGGTTGAAGGTAAAACCGTTAATCTAGATGTGGAGGTGGTTGATGCCCCTCTAGATTACA